>CM055842.1:14801362-14921362 GCA_029490765.1 Euthynnus affinis
TTACCACATTCACCCTTTGGATTGTACTTGTCTTGTACTTACTTGTACTTGAATGTACTGTTTGTACTCTGTGTGGTGCAGACATCAATCGTCATGTATCTAAAGACACAGCGTTGAGGGCCCAATGTGTGTTGCTCTTAAGTCATGCTTTTTTTTTTTTTTTACACCCACCTGATATTATTTTTTTTGTCTCGTTAAGTTGCACAGAAGATTGGATCAGGTCTTGTCCACCTCAGCCATCAACATCACCATGGTCAGGTGGGTGGATTTTAGCTGTTGTGATGATGTCGGAGGTGAGTGCGACATATTTGTAGCTTGAGTTTGTCTGTGTGTGATGTACTTAACCCTGAGCTAACTAACATCCTGTGTGACAGAGCACTATGGGTGTGTTTGAACTCTCTCTCAGCATGAAGGGCTGTTCAACATTTGAATGACTTGAATTAGTAAAGAAGTACAGATGTACACGGGTAAAAAAAAAAAAAAAAACTTAAACCAAACTCTATGTCAGTTATTTGAGGCTGCCTCCTCCCCTCAGCTCTACTGTAATTGCTTTCACAGAACATGTTGAACTCTGAGCAGCCGAGACCTTGAGCTCTTGAGTGCTGCCTGACGTCACAGCATTAGCGTGACCCTCTGCTCTTGGAAAACACACTTGTTGTGTTCTGTGTTGCCACTTTCTGGCATTTATATAAACACAGACGAGGGGGAAACCCTCTGCGCGTATGGGCATTGTATAGCCTTGAAAGAAATATTTTCTTAAGCCTTCCATTAATAGGTAGACTGTATATAATGTAATTGGCCTTAACATGCCACTCCTTTGAAAAACATAGGTGTTATGTAACGTGTTTGTGTGTATGCCACCCTGTGTACATACAAAATATGATTTCAGCATCCTGTTGAGTGTTTCCCTCTACATCTATGTCTGGTTTTGAGCCTTGCTGAATGTTCTGTAAGTAGATTTGAAAGATTAGTCTTCTCATGAATGTGCTTTTCCTGGATTTGTTTGTCGAAGTCAGATAACCTGCAGCGTGGTTGCACTGCAGACTCAGATTAATGACCACCAGCACTACTGAAATAATCAGGGCTCCGGAAAATATGCCTCCAGTTTACGTACTGTACATAGACAATTGCCCAGCCACGCAGGTCTTTCTGTTTGTACGTTTGTTTTTTTGGTAGACTTTGTGGTCTAAAGAAAGCAAAGAGGAAAAAAAAACTGCCCCCAACACCAACACTTCCAAGGCTCTAATTCCTGAGCCAAACAATTACTACATTGTGTCTTGGAGAGGTTTTGTTGGCTCTATAGACTCAGATTTCCTACAAGTATTGCCAATTTTGGGGAAAACTGTGGTAGCTGTTGGGAATCTTTGCTTCTTAGAATAGGAGGGATGACAATACGTAGGAAAAAACCTAGAAATGCAATTATCGGTGTGTGGCACACTGTATTTGCCACAGTATTTAGGTGTAGCTCTGGGTGTTTTCCCATGAAACAATGTATCTGGGTTTTGCTTTAATATTAGGGTTGAAACTTTTTGATTTATAGCCTCAGATTATGGTTTGCTACAGGCCTTTTTGTTTAGAAAAACAACAGCTACCTGTAGAGTAAAACGTGATTTCCATGGACAGGTACAGACACATCTGGTAGCTTGTGGGATGGGTTAAAGAGGCTTGTCTTCATTCCAGGTTTTATTCTGCAACAGGGATGCATCTCTCACACACCCTACCATTTTATAACTGACAAAATGACTTCTGTTTAAACAGAACTTACATTTTTGTCAATTAACTGACTTACATACATGCAGATATTTTGAAATTGATTGACAATAATAATAGCAAGTTTCAAGTTGGCTGGCTCACATTATCTTCCTTGGCAGATGAAGTTTACCCAGTTGTCATGAAATGGTAGAATTTCCATTTTTCAAAGTGCTTAAAGGATTTCTTATCCATGATTTCTTGGCTTAAAAGTTAAGATAAAGATAAAAAATTACGTGCAGGCGCTCAGAGAACTTGGTTAAGATTAGGGAAAGATGGTAAATGACGTGTTTTTTCCCTAATCTTAGCTATATTCGATTTTTAAAAAAATAAAAACAATGTATGAAAAGACAGGGTGTAATGTGAAGTTTGTCACTCATAGTGATGAACTTAGAGAGAATTATTACCCAATTCAGCTCCTCTCTGCTTTATGAAGCTTTATCGCAAGTTTCTGCTCAAAAAGTTCTAAAAACCCACTGTACTGCACACTACCTGCTCAGCACCAAACAGCAAATAGTTAGTGACTAGCTGGTGAATATAGTGGAACATTTAGCAGCTAAATAGCCAGATATTTCACTCAAGAGTTGGTAGAGAGCAAAAAGAGAGCTAAAGGAGATTGAATATTCGACTTATATTCATCAGATGGACAGAAACACGACTCCTAATGAATGATAATGTTGCTCGATAACTGCTGAATGTGTAAATAAGCAACTGTTTGCTAACAAGTTCAACATATTAACTGAAAAGCTTATGATATATCCGTGTTGTGTTCACAACTTGATTACGTTGCCCCCAAGTGCCCAAAAACTCAGTTAATGCACGTTTAATGTTTAAAGTCTTTTTTCTTGCCTAAACTTAACCACATGAATATGAACCCCAGTTTCCAGTGTCAAAGTCCTGTGCTTTGTTAGCCTAAAGTTTCAAGCTGTTTACTGCAGTGAAATGAAAACTATTAAATGGAAATGAAAACCATTGGCTACCTGAAAGAGTGCGAAAAACACATGTAGAAATAACAGAGCAAAGCAAAGCAAAACAAACTTGGTATGTGTCAGAAAAAGGTCAGTAGGGAAGTATGTATGATTGCAGTGAATGGATTAAAACATGCAGAAACATTGGTCTGCTCATTTTCTTGTGTAAATTCAAGTTAAGGTTTTGACGAGAGAACTTGTTTTCATAAACCTTGACCCTCAATCAAGATAAAATGTTTGTCAATGTTGATATCTCAGGCATTAAACTGGAACTTTATAATAGAGCAGCTTACAGTTATTTTATATCAGACTGTCATCCATGGAGTCACCGTCCGTTGACTTCGTTCTCAGGGATTCCCAATGTATCTGAGAATAAGTCCAGGTGGACGGGTTGTTGTCCCTGAAGAAACTCTGTGCTGCTTGTTTTTAAATGTAAAGTTTAGAAAGACTTTGGATGTGTTTATTCTGGGGTCTGGTGGATTTGTAGATAACATCCGTATGCAATCTTTTTCAACATAACAAAACTGCAGCGCCGAGAATCAGACATAAACTGTTTGAACTGGCACAGAGTTTGACATGTGATGCCAACATGAAAACAGAAACTATTTGTCTGCTTTTTTGAGATTATTCCCAGTAGGCATCCAATCAAGCATTGTCATTATATTGTCTGACCTGTTAGTAAAGTCATCATATTTGATGGTATATCTCCAACTCCTTGAAAATATAGATTCACAGTATACGATTGCTGTAACCATAAACATAAATTTAATGTCAGCATCTCATAAAATTATTGACAGTTGTCAGCTGGCAAACATCAAACTCAAAAAGGTCAGTTTATCCTTGAGGCTGCGTGACTGCAAAGGTTGTCACAATACAAAAGTTGGCTCAAGCATATTCACGTCAAAATCACAAAGAGCACCCTCTTGTATTCTTTAGTCCTAACATAAGACTTCACTCAATCATCCTCCTGACCTTCCAGCAGGATAGTTTATCTCTAAAGAGGGTGTAACTCATACCATAGCAACAGTCAAACAGAAACATTATGGGAAATAGTTTTAAAAGTGTTAATTCACCTAAAGAAAAATCAGATTCCTTGGAAAAGCATTGAGTCTGACATCTGAAGTGTACCATTTGTTGTAGACATTATGGTGGTAATCATTAACAGGGAGAGAAACTCAACGCTACATTAAAGACATTTATTGCCAATCTTTACATGACCAAACAGCCTTGACTGCCCTTTTACGACACAACGGAAAAAAGCATGCAGGATGTTATATTGCTGATGATGCATAAATTAAGGAAAATGCCAAAACAAAACAAATGAGCAAGACCAAAACAACACTGCATCTAATTTAATCAGCTCATTTATATTCCAGCTACCAAGTTTGCGAACTAGTTTTGGACACACTTGATGCTGTTTGTGAACTCTTGCTGTGCCAATTGAGAAGGCATGAAACTGAGTGGGAACATAGGCCTAAGTTTGATTCAGATTATCGTTTTTATCATAAGAAATGAATGATAGGTTTTTATTTTAAACGTCCTTGATAAAAACAAACAAACAAAAACATCTTCTGTTAATCTTTTGTGCCCCCATCAGTTGGTTTCAGTTGAACATTCTGTAGTAGCAACCACTACTGACATATGAAGCTCATACAATTGTTGTATTTTGCAAACCATGCTATAGTGGCTTTGTGAAGCTAATGTGTTGCTAGTACAACTCTCTAAATAACTGTTAATTTACTGTTGGAAAATTTTGTCCCTTTCCATTTACTCATGTGAATTCTATGTATATGTTTACTAGATTAATTTAAGGAATAGTTTAACATTTTCATATATATATGCTTATTCAAGAACCACTTTACCACTTTCATGTCTGTTCGATATATATGTAACTAACGCTAGCTGTAGTGGGAAGGTGGTTAGCTTAGCTCATCATGACGACTGAAAAGACGACAGTTATGCAAAAGTGAAGTCAAAATATCTCCTTTCCAGGAGCTGCCATCTTGCTTGTGTGTTGTCATTTGGAGCCAGAGTCTGCACAGTAGAGTCAGGCTAATATATCAGGATGATGAGTGGCTTTCACAGCTGTCAATCATGATGTCATGCCCCTTTTTTATATCATCAAATAACTATTTAAAAACAAACTTATCAGATAAATGAGTACTTGGACAAACATCATAATGATAAGGACTACTTGAAATGACAAAATCCATGGGAAAAATGTATTTGACATGTACTTTGATTTTTAAGTTTGGCTCATGTACTATCCACTAACATGGAGTGGGCAGGATTTATGACCTATACTGCAGCCAGCCATCAGGTGGCGATCCAGATGTTTTGGCTTCACCTTTGGGGAGCTATCTTGACCTCCATCTTTATATACAGTCAATGGTCTTGGCAAAGAAATAGAGCGCTAAAAAAGTGAAGAGTGGGATAGCCTCTGTCTGTAACTGTAACAGTGAATTGTTATTTTTGCACTTCTGTTTTTGTACACATTTTGTTTCCCCCTGTTTCCAGCCTTAATGCTAAGCTCAGCTAAATGGCTGCTGGCTACATCTTCATATTTACCCCACAGACTTGAGAGTGGTTTTGATCTTTTCGTCTAACTCTCGACAAGAAAGTGAGTAAGCATTTCCCAAAATATCAAACTGTTCCTGTAATATGTGTTTTTTTCTTTCTGGCATGAGTAATGGTGCAATTAATTTGAGTAACTGTTGTGAATCTCATTTCATTGTTATGCACTAATTTGTCTTTACAATTACTTTTCTCTAGGTGTAGTAGACTATCTCAGCTTTTTTTCTGACTCGTAGTCTCTATTATTGACCATGTTGCCCATTTGTTTTGAGTTTCACAGTTGCTTCCAGTAAGGACTTCAAAGGCTTCAAAGTATCTGAAGACAGAATATTACTCACAAACTCTTGTATTAATTGTAGGCCTACATTTTATTACTTCACTTCTAATATCATATTTTATTCTATTTTATCTGACTTTATTGTATTGTGTTGTATGTTGTTTTTGTACTTTTGTCTAATTTCACTTGTCTATTTGTGCACAGCCCCCTTAAAACACAAATTTTGAACTAGAACAACCCAGTTAAACATTTTCCCAGTTAATGATTCATATAATGATGGCAGGAGATGAAAATGTGCAGAAGTGATTAAACCGATTAATAATACATCTTGTTGGCTACTTAACCACAAACTATGAAACTAATAGCTTGGAAGATAATTTCCCCTTGATGACATATCTGATCAATGACATGTGATACATTGTTCTCTTGATGCAATTATTCATTGTTATCTTTTATTGGTTGCTCCACATTTTCACCGCTGATACTCCTGCAGCTCTCATCATCATTCCCCACATGCTCCTGACGTTCAATGTGAGGTTAAACGAGGACTATCTTTTGGGAGGGTGCATTTTCTGACAGGAAAGATGGTTATGAAAATATTTTTGATGATGACATAGCAATAAAAATGTAGTCACCAGGTGATTCAATCTATTTTCTCTTTACTGTCATGACTGGAGCTATGGTGCTGCATCTTGCTCGTCAGCCCAGTGGGACAGCTGTGATACATCTTGCCAGACAGTTACATCATCTCTAAACACTAAGACATGTGTTTTATCCACATTGTCTCAGTGTTGGGTCAATACTGTTTCACAAGGCTTTGCAGATAAAACAAAGTTGCAGCATTGAGTGGTCAAAGGGTGAGAGAGATACTCGTAATGCCTATCAGAGTATCAAATACCCCAATAGCAGTGTAATATTTGTACTTACCAGCACCTATATAGCATTGTGTTGTATGGACAACAGGATATAAAACAAGAAAGTCTTGTAGTAATAATGATAATAATAATAAACTGTATTTGTATAGTACTTTTCTTAAAACACTGTTACATACAATAAAACCCTAAGGAGACAGCGTTGTAAAATTACCACAATTAAATAAATAATAGACCTGAACAATAGAAGATAAAAATAATAAAACAATAATAGTATTAATAAAAATAGGAATAAAAGGTCATACAAGAGATAAGCAGATCCAAAAACAAACCTAAAAAAATTAAAAATAGATGAAACTTCACAGAAAACACAAAGACCCTTCAGTGGGCCCCAAACTCCCGAACGATAGTGCATGAAGAGTGATTCACATAAAGGCCTGCCCAGATAAATGAGTTTTTAGAAGGGATTTAAAAGATGAAAGTGAGTTAGATAGCTTAATTTCCTCAGGCAGTTCTACAGTCTAGGTGCCTTAATAGAGAAAGCACAGTCACCTTTATTCTCAAGCCTGGACTGTGGAACAGCTAAGAGGGCTTTGTCTGAGGATCATAAGCTATGCTCTGGCTCATAAGAGATTAACAGGTCAGCAATATAGGGGCCAGACCTTTCCTTGCTTTAAAAGTAATCAATAACAGCTTAAGACTGATTCTAAATCTAACTGGTAACCAGTGCAGATGTGCTAAGATTGAGGTAATATGGTGCCTACGTTTGGTGCCAGTTAAAATCCTAGCTGCAGAGAGTGTTAAAGTAGCTGGGATCTTTATGTCTTCAGGGTAGATATAACTGTGCGTCATCAACATAACTGTGAAAAGAAACATTATGATTATGAATTATATGACCAGGTGGAAGCAGGCAGAGGGAGAAGCGAATGGGCCTGAGAATTGAGCCTTGTGGAACCCCACAGTGTTTTGTGAGATGTCTGCTGTGGTTGACGATGACATGGATAAATAGGATTTAAACCAGCTCAATGCTAAGTCTAAGATATCTAATCACTGTTCAATAATATGATCTACAGTCTTGAATGCTGCATTTAGATGTAGAAGAACTAAGAAGTATTCTACTGCATCTGCTGTGAGGATGAGGTCATTTGCTACTTTGACAAGGGCTGTTTCTATCATTATGGTTTTAGATAAGATTAGTTGGGTAAAAACTGTTTTTTTCTCCAAAAAAAGATAAAAATGGAAGCTTGGAGATGGGTCTAAAGTTTTGAGATTAGATGGTTCAAGGCTGGGTTTTTTAAGGAGAGACTGAACTACTGCATGCTTAAAGCTAAAGGGAAATGTACCTGTCGCCAGAGGACCTTTGACAAAAGACAGGATGCTACGTCATTGAAAACAAAACTGAAATAGTTTTATTCAGCCAGTCAAACTCAAGAAAGTAGATTGTATTGCAAATGGTAAGGGCTTCATTTGCAGTATAATTTCTTTAAAAAAAAACAATAAAGGAATTGGTTGAAACTAAAACAGCTGAATTAAGTGACATAACAGAGAAGTCCCTGTTGGTGGGGGAGATCTGACATCATATATTATCAACCTTTTGAGTAAAACAAGCTAAAAATTCCACACTTCTCTGTAGAAATGTCAAGGTTGTAGCTGGGGCTAGTGACAGAATCTATTGCTTGGAATATACCTTAAAATTGTGACAGTTTTTTAAATATAAGATCTGAGAAAAATGCAGCTCTTGCATCCTTAACCATCCTCTGATATGTGAGCATTCAATTTCTCAAAATATCATGGAAGATCTGTAATTTATTAGCCTTTCATTTATGCTACATTCTCTTAGAAAGGCCTGGGTTTTATCATTGATCCATGAAAGAGCTTTAGGTTTCAACCTTCTATTCTTGAGAGGGGCTATAGAATCGAGTACTACCAAACAGTTTTGATTAAAATGAGTGACTAACAAAGAAAGTCTCAGTGAATTTGGAGGCAGAGGCTGAGTTAAAAATACGAGCTGAGAGGAGAGGATGGCTTTGAGCTAGAAGGAAGTACCCGTGCATCAAAAACAATTGTCTTGAGGCAAACCAAAAGAGCGTATACGGTTAAGAGTATGTTCCTTTACATGACTACATTCCCTAACAGAATGAATAAAGTTCAGACTTGATAAACTGACACACTGGTGGCACAACAGTGGTCAAATCGAATGTATTCATAAAGCACATTTAAAAACAACAACAGTTAACCAAAATGCAAAAATAAAATCAAAATAGCAAAAGCCATAAAACAACACAATAAAAACACAACAATAGACAGAAGGTCAGAGAATTTCTGGATGAAAATCATGATTCAATTTAGGGGGCCTGTAGACTAAGACACATAGCAAGGGAGCCTTAACTTAAAACCAGGAAACTAAGTAAATCAAAGGTTGGAAAAGTGCCATTAAAGATAGGGGAACATTTTATTTGAAGCTTGTGAAAAACTGCTAACCCGCTACCACGACCAGATAGCCTTGGTTGATGGAAATGAGTAAAATCTGAGGTTGTAGCTTCAATCAATGGAGCAGAATCACCCAGACACAACCAAGACTCAGTGATCATAAAAAAATAAATTGAAAGAACTAATAAAATCACAACATATAAAAGACCTATTGGAGAGAGATCTAACGTTCAAAAGTCCAAAACTGACAACTGGGTGAGAGGTGGGAGTGTAAGCAGATAGCTGACAAGGAATATGAATCAGTTTATTAATATTGGCAGCTGTTTATTCACACAGGGAGCTGCTCTATGGTAGGAAACAATAGTATTGATGTGGAATATGTGTAATGCGGACATTGGCTGGGAAAATTAATTTCCCATTACACTAGTGTGTCATGTTGTAAGGCAGAATTCCATGTTATTAGACTGCAAATGGGTCTCCCCCTCCTGTCTATGTGAAGACCATCTTGCTTAAGTAAAATAGGCCTCACCCAGAAAAGGTCCACGTTGTTAATGTAGAAAAGCCTGATGGAGGCACAGTGGTCGTTTAGCCATGAATGAAGTCCAGTCATGACCATCGCTCCAAGCCTCTCTGGGGTGTGGGGAGGGGGATGAGAAACTGCTTTCCTATGTCAAGGACATCAGTAATTAGTGTTTGGAAGTCTGCCTTTAAGACTTCTGATGGTTACGCTTGACATTGTTGCCCAAATGGATGATGATGTTGACAACGTTGTTGTAGTTGGCCAGGATGTAGCGTAGCCTGCGGTTAATGTCCCATACTCATGCACAAGAGAAACAGTGGACTTGGTAAGAGTGGATATAGTTGAGTCCGGTTGGGTTGGGAGTGAAGCGGGGGAGGAAAGTGGTATGAAGAATGAGGGGATGTGTACTTGGAAGGGTGAGGTAACGTATGGCGGATGGGATGAGATGTTCATGCTGGCCAGTTGGCAAGATGGCAAGGGGAGGAGGTCCAGCAGGATAGCTGATGAGAGGGAATTGGAGAGAGAAAGACTGCTCAACATCTTGATAATCCAGTGCCTGGAAATGGTTATTGAGCTGTATGCTTGGTGGAGAGGACAAAAGAGTGTGACACTGTGGTTTCCCAAGATGGCCAGCAACAAATTGCCAAGCAGGCAGTCTAGGATGGAATTGGTGGGAAGACCAGAGTGGGCTGAGAAGGGAAGGGTAATGGGGGATGTGTGGGAAGCAGTGGTGGTCAGGTGGCTCTTGAATCAGCAAAGTAAAAATAAAATAAAACAGATCTACAACAGAGAGATAACAACGCGTGGACTAACCTCTTTGTATCAGGTCACATACTTCTGGGTCGCTCATTAGAAATAATATTAGCCTGCAGTTGGCCCATGTTAGCTTTGGCTTAGCTAGTAAGATGATTTTCAATATATATCTTAGGAAAAAGTGTCTGAAAAATCAACAAAAATCCAATCAAAGACTTTACATATTTGAAAGTGTCAAAAGCAGATGCACATTTTGTAAGAAAAAATAACAAATATCATATAAACCAATAACCCTGAAATAATTACAAAGTAGGTGAACTTCATAATGTTTATTTTTCAAAACTGTCAGAAGTGTGAATTCATCCTAGGTTGATTGAGGGAAATTATGCATCAGCTCAGATATATGCATCATGGTTTCTACTGTATTTTAATTTCTGCAACTGTTGTTTGTCTTGTTTTATTTTATTTTTTAATTCTTTAAATTTTTGTACAATGTCTCACCTCTTTGTACTGTAAAGTGTGTATTTGTCCCTGTCTGTGTGTGTGTCTTTTTGGTAATTGTATGTTAAAAAAACAAAACAATAAACAGAGTTAAAAAGTGTTAATTCATCTTATACTGATTTTAATGGGTCAGCTCTTGGACAGTTGTCCCATCACATTTTTCACACAGTATTGGTAATGCTCTACTTGTGACCTCTGTTCCTCTTTACTGATGCAGTTAATTGGTGTTTGTCTAAGAGTAAGTGGTCAGGATTTATTAGAATTGTCCTCCATGACACATCACATAAATTTTCAGTGTTTCCAGCTGTTGCTTCAGCAATTCAGACAAAATCTACTGTAGATCACAGACCCAGCTACATGAGAATTTTTTTTATTGTCATCATCTTTAATAAATGTCTGACAATCACTATTTTTTCAGAGTTTTGTGAGAAACAGAGATTTTTGCAATATGGCAGAGTGAATATGTCAAAAATCAAGATGACATATTAAACATGGGAAACTGTACCGGTAGATTAAAAATAGTTCAAAAGTAAACACATGACTAATTTTGACTGAAAAAGGATTTCCATGTTGTTTGCTTAACAACACTACAAACTAAACTAACAAAATGCCCTGCTCTCTCATAAAACTGTACAAATAAGGAGCACCAAGTCTTTTAAACTATTTTATATTTAAGTTTAAATCTAATTTTGTAGCAACATCTTTGTGTTTTTGCATAACCTTTGTTCAAAAAGGTCATCTATCCTTTTTAATGACACGATAACATGCAAATGAATCAGACAAAGCAAATAAATCCAATTTCTAATTACAACCGCATGCCTGCCTAATTCATTACTGTTTATTAAATGAGCAATACACCCCTGTCTGAAAACATAAAAGCCATGCACACCCTCAAAACAAATAAACAGATAAATGAAACATTATTTGTTTTCACTTATCTCTTTAAAATGTGAAATATGAAGAAGCTGACCTTGATGAATAATGAAAGATTAATAAACATGTTTCTGTGGAGAATCTGCTGCCGTGGCCAGGCAGGCCGAGAGCAACACAACCGGCAGCATCTTATCCTGTAGTCTGCTTCGGAGAGCAGGACGCAGACACACAGTGGTCTACCATCTCAGATAGGAATCACACTTATCATCAAAAATAGGAACCCAGCCCTGTAGACTTCAGTTAAACGATGAGAGGTAAAATCACAAAATAGTTTATAGTTACATGACAGTGAAAACTGCAGCTGTGTGAAGATAATGCCTCTGCTACAAGTGGTTAAAAATCAACTAACAGGAGAATTAGTGAATTAAGCACTCTGAAGAACACAGTGTTTAGAGTGGATAGTACGTGCTAAACCTGAAAGATTTGATAAGGATGTGCAGGCAGCTCTTTATTCCACAAATAAGGTTTCCCGGTATAGATTAATGGTTTACAGTAGCAGGTGATCCGTGTCCAAGCCGAGCACTAAAAATGTCTAATGCACCCCTTTCTGTTGCAGATTTTCTAATATTTACATATCTCTAGTAACCCATGACACAGTTTTGCTATAAAAAAACCTTCCTCTCCTTTCATAAAAACACACACACAGATCTTTTAAAACACTTAAAAGGTTCTGGGCATTAGATAACCAGTCATGTGGATGTCAAACTTCCTGACTCTCCCCCCCCCCCCCCATTATGTGTCACTTGGTTGGCCTCATTGGCAGTGTTAGCACACCTGTCTAACACTTGCTCAATGACCCAAAATGATGGCCAAAAGACTTTGCTGACAAGAGCAACAAATGTAAACACTTGTGTTACTTTTAAACCAGTGATTTTAAAATGTGCTTAAGGACAAGATGCTGACAGAGAATGATGAATGACTGATTTTTATTGCTGGTTAGAGCTAATTTACTGTCTAGACATTTATACATTTATAGTTTTATCGCTGGGAGATAAGCATCGCACAAAAAAAGCCAAGCTGGTAAAAGATGAAATATTTCATTGCTAGGATACTGATGAGATAGTGGCACTTTTCTTTGTGATGATTACACTTCAGCATCTGTTCAGTTGACCACTTAACTGTCACTAATTCAGCAAAAAAGATAGTTGCACTGAATTAAAAGAGGGGTGTCTATTCATATTTAAAATTTATATAGTAAAAACTTTTATCATCTTCTATTTGAAATCTTTTTTTAAGAGCAAAAGGGAAAGCAAACACAACAGTAAAAAGGAAAAAAATCAATACATAAGTATTTTCCTTTTGCTGCCATAAAATGTGGCCAATAAAGATTAGAGGACAACGATTCTATATTTGTATTATTGTCAAGCCAACAATGGATTAATCTGATAAACAAATATTGTCTGTGTAGCCAAAGCTTGATATATCTTATTCCTCTGTGCCAAAGAGCGTCATTGTTGTCCAAAAATAATGAGTAAGACCGTTGACATGTACTTTCATTAGCATGGCCACTGTAGTTTATTTTGACTCAATCCCACATTTTCTGCTTTGTTAAAGTAAATACTCACTTGTGCACTAAATGTGTATAAATCATATTATTAATAAGTCACTTGTGCACTAAATGTGTATAAATCATATTATTAATAAGTCACTTGTGCACTAAATGTGTATAAATCGTATTATTAATAAGTCACTTGTGCACTAAATGTGTATAAATCATATTATTAATAAGTCACTTGTGCACTAAATGTATATAAATCATATTATTAATAAGTCACTTGTGCACTAAATGTATATAAATCATATTAATAAATATCCAACAAAATACACTATTTATTCCTGTTTGAGTAACATACATAAAAATCTGAAAAAAAGAAAAGAAGTGGGACATTTCTACCAAGAGAAACTTAAGCTTTTCTGTCATTTTCCAGTCAGTTACAGAAATAAGGAGAGAATATAAAGAAGATAATATCTGGAGGCTGACAAAACAATTACACAAAGCTCAGGAGAAAGAAAGTAAGTTGACATTGAGCGGAGATTGTTTTGCGGACTGCTGTTTCAAGGTTAAGAGTGAACTGTTAATAGATAAGAAGTCCTGAAGGTGCTCATAATCATTGAAACTTTCAATGTAGTAACTCAACCTGCTGATGAGGATGAAAGGTGTGATACGGTCAAAAGCTTCAGAACTAGTGTGAACCTTTGCGTTGAGACTGTGAAGAATACATCGTCATGGTCAGTTTCAGCGGTTGGTTATCAGTTACTCCTCCATGTATTGATAGGTGACTGAATATGACTAGCAATACTTCCAAACTGCTAAATGACATCTCGTCATGTTACATAAGAAAATGTCGACTGTGAATGAAGAGCTTCTCTCAGAAACGCAGTCAGCAAGGAGCCTCGGGATCACTCAATTGTTCCTGTTTAAGCCTTTCCGTGCTGCACATTCATTCTAGACTGCATACCAGGTCGTTTCCCAAGATCATGCTCTGAATACTGAATAGCAGCAACATAATGTGGAATGAAGGCATTATGTGCACTGCCACAACAGCATTTTCTTCTCCAAAGATCTATTATCTTATCTTTCTGCAGCGTCTAAACATAACAACCACATCATTTGTCAGTTAAAACGTGCAGATTGTAGTAATTTACTTGCTTGTCATTATGTGAAAGCACTCCAATGTTGACATTTTATAGAGGTGGTGATAAGTTACTCACTTTTATCAGGATCTTTACTGCATTATTTATGTCTTCCTTTGTGAACGGAAAGATTTCCGGTCACAAATACATTCCTTTCCATGCAAAGAATTTGGCTTTCCCTAGATTGGCTATCAGCTAATTCTTCTATGCAATACTCCTTTCATACCCCTGTGAGAAAACTTCCAAAGATGCTTTTGACAGACACACACACATATCAGATCATGGTCACTTCTGGGAACATTACATAGACTTACATTAATTCCCTGGAGACTTACCCTAACCATAACCACTACTTGCCTAACCCTAACTTTAACCACTGGCACAAAAATCGTCTTTTTCCTCAATTGGGGACACGGCTTTTGCCCCCAACTGGGCGAAGCTGTGCCCAATTAATTGGTCCCAAGTCTTAAATTTGTCCCCAAAAGTAGCCTACGACAGACCACACACACACACACACACAGATGCACACAGATGTCTGCAAGCAGAGAGGAAAAGGAGTGGGAGGATGTGATGGTAAGATCTTTCCCCAGCTTTCCCTTCTTTCTGCTTACATGAGGTCACTCGACAGTCAGATTTCCCAATTGATATGAGCATATGTTCTAATAATGATATCATCGCACTGTCCACAACAGAAAAACAATTATTGAGAAACAGAATTTCTGATACACATGTGAATGAATATCAGTTTTATTTTGGCATAATGACAACAGAATATTTGAATTTGCCCAAATTAAATTATAAAAAGAGCACAAAATAAGTGATATATACAAAAGTAACATGACTTGTGACACCAGCAGAATTGAAAAGTTGACAATTTTAGAGACATAATACTCAATATCTTAGTATTTTAACCTTTAAACACACATAGTCAGTGGGCAGTTCAATGATTTCTGATTCAACTTCATCGTCAGTGTCTCTAACCCATCTGGGCTGCAGCCTTGGCAGCTAACCGCTCCTGTTTCTCCTGCTCGGCCTTCTCCCTCATCTCCTTCTCCCTCTGGATCAGCTGCCTCTTCTCAGCTTCCCAAGCCAGCACCCGGCTCTCGTACTGCTCCAGGTCTGGTTTCTCAGCAGCTGCCAGGTTCTGTTGGGCCAGAGTGGTCACTAAACTCTGGAAGGAGGCGGCGTCCACTTTACCCTGAGAATCCAGCTGGCCGCTCAGTTCCTGGAGAGACAGCGAAACAGGAAAAGGTTGAAGGTATCAGTCATCACCGCATTTAAATGACTTGGTTGCACATATCATTTGACTACATTCAAACAACTGTTATTAGTTCAGTACATTTTAAAATACCGAAGCTGTTTTGATAATAAGCTTATATTCTCAAATCCCAAGAAAGTCACAGAAAACATTTAAGTTTAGATCTTGTATCATTTTGTGCCATGTCTCATTTTAAGAAAAATTTGTTTATAAAAGCACATAAAAGACTAATACTGATAATAATTGTTGGTTTTAGGACTTTATCAGTTAAAGTCGCAGTCTACTCTATCATTATGTTATTATAGTATCAAGCAACATACTATAATGGCATAACTCATAAACATAACTGCTTTGAAACATATAAACCACAAAAAGACCATCAAAGTTTAAACATGTAAAACTTACTTGTAAATTACTTAATGTCAAAGCAAGCAATCAAATTGCAGCTGTTTGTAAGTAAAAGTGTGCCGTTTTGTTAATTTTTTTTATATACACAGGACTCTCCATGTGCCACAAAACAAACTTAAATAAATCTGACAATGAAGTAAAATCCAATCCAAACTAAACTAATCAAAACCAATCCAATACAACATGGGGACGAAATTATCCAGTGAGCTAAACTAGAAACTGAATGGACAATCTTCCCTCTGGGATAGATTAGCATTAAACATATCAACATATAATCAAAAATATAACCAAACAATTACAACTATAATGGGTAAGTAAAATGAGAAAAGAACAAAACAGTTCATTTTTTACAGGGTGTAGTCTGTTTTATATATCTGTGGTTTCGGAACACTGGCTGGTCACTATCTGATTTATAAGGCACACACTTGATCAGTTAAACAAGTCGAACCGTAAAACAGATTTATTTAACAAGTAAGGTTCACTTAAATTCAGGGATTTGAAGAATCTATCAGAGAGCCACTGGTGAAATAGTTTTTCTCTCAGTTGAATCATCAGATAATAATTTTCTCCCCCTGAATTCACTTACAAAGTAAAGCAGCATATAGGCTTAATGTTGCAAAACATTACAACAAACAGTTTTTTCTCAAGAAAAGAAAAAATATGTCAATCTCATTCCGACTATTTAACGTGCAGCCATTGGTTTAATGATTGTCTGATGAGTTTTTCTCACCTTCCAGGAAAACACAGATTTCTGATTACTTCAGAGCATAAATAAAAATGACTTGAGATAAATATTTCACTACACAAAGTATGTCATTAGAGTTATATTACCGTCACATGTGGTAATTTAGCTGGAACCATTTTAAATGTCTCCCTGTGGAGAGTTTAGAGAAACGATTTAATCAGATTTCAGTCAATCAATTAAAAAAAAAAAACCCTCAGTGTGCTGCTCACTGAGATTAGACTTGGAAGACTCTGAGTTACAACCCCATACATGGCAGGAAATCCTGTTTGTCACATTTACAGGACTAATGTAAATTCAGGGGGTGCTCAAACAAAAGCACACCTGGTGTAGACAACAAATCCCCACCTTGAATCTGCTGGTATAATGAGATAGATTTGCTCGCTCTGCCTGGTCATCTTCATCTATGGCGTCCTCTTTCTTGTCTTCTTCTCCTGCCGACTCCTCTCCAGAGGAGTCAGAGTCTGAGGTAGAAGACAGCTCCTGCAGCAAGTTATTTATGTAGTCCAGCTGGAAAATAGCACAAAAATTATGTTTGGTATGCGGGGAGAGTATTTTAAGTTTATGTTTTAAAATTTGACTGCAGTTCAGTGGGTCCTGAAAGAGCTATAACTGTCTGAAATGCCTTTGTTTGTTATGTCATTTTCAACTTTTTAAAAAGATGCTGGTGCTTCTTTTGAATGATTAAAGAAGAGACGCATAATGATGAAAGACGCTGAACATGATACTTGACAACAAACCTCTTAATCTTAAAAAAAAAAAGGTAAGATTAACTGCAACCTGAGGCAGCAGTCACCAGCACCTTCATCTGAGATTTAATATTTCCTTTCTGTCTTACGGTGTTATCTGCTCTGTCTACATTATTGCTGCACCGCTGTCTGACACAGGCTGTTAAGTTCCTGTTGCAGTGATTCTCACAGACGTCCTCGGTGCTCCAGGCTCTTCAAAATCTCATTAGACATGGACAAAGCTGAACTATTGAACTGGACAGCACAAGCCAGATTAGAGGCACTACGCCCAACTGTGTGCGTGCATATATGTAAAAAAAAAAAAAACAAAACAAAAAAAACCAACAATATGACAGCATGTGTGTTCTATCTCAGCAGATGATGACTGTCTGTGTCAAGTCCTCCACCTGGAGAGTAACAACGGTCTGCCTCAACTGTGTGTGTTGATAATTCTGTTGTGTGACTCAGAGACTTTGACATTTTGATTTTATATACAGAATCTTATTTGAAAGAACATTTATTACAGATTAATGTTACAGCAACAGTCTAACACTTCGGAGAATGTCTTTGTTTGACGTCAAACCTGCAGTCAATAGAAAAGATCGATAACAAAAGTTCATTCCCGTTGACACAAATGAGTCTAGGAGGGAATGTGGTGTGGCACATTGTGATGTCTGTTTGTGCAGCGTGTTTGTCTATATCTTGCACTTGTGTAAAGTGTATGAGGACTGTACTGTTGGTTGATGCTGTACATACATTGTGTGCTGTTTGTTGCTATAGTGCTGTTTTGTTTTCCTGCATGCTATCATGTGTTTGCTCTCACCAGTATTACAGTATGTGTCTAGAGGAACTATGTGTTTTAATTTTGTTCTTATTCCCTGCACACTCTTTAAAAAATAAAAATAAAAAATTTGACTTCAATGAACTGGCTGAGTGCAGGATCAGATATGAGTGACCTTGAAAAACCTGCGTACAACATTTTTTCCCCCACATTTACTTTAGAAAAATATCTAAAGATGACATGAGAAGCAAGACGTCAATTTCTCCTAATCTAAGCAAAGATTAGACATAGAAGAAAACTGCTTGCTCAATTCAAAGAAAAAAGAAAAACAACTTTGAAGGCACCCTCTTGTCATGTTGTCCTTGTTTATATCCTATGAAATAATTAAGGCTGCAACTAATGATAATATGTGGACTACTTAGTCAATTGATTCATCTTTTAGGCTATCGAATATCAGAAAAAAGTTTTTAAAAAAATGCCATCACAATTTTATAGTTAGTTTTATAGTTAACAAACTAACAAGTGTTGCTTCACAAAGTCCAAAACGCAAAAAATACTCAGCAAATAGTCACATTTAACAGTGTATTTTTCTTGGAAAAGTGACTGAAACGATTATTTGATTATCAAAATTGTTGCTGATTAATTTTCTGATGATTGACTATGGTTGGCTGGTCTTCAACAGACCTGAGAGTCACCTGGGTTTTCTTTGTGTTAGAGTTGGTAACCTTGGGACCCCACTATATGATCTCTAGATATTTTGTGACGTTACTGTTCAGAGCAGTGCCACAAAAAAAAAACTACTTAATCCTAAACAACATTGTCTTATTTTTATATTTCTCACGCTACATAAATTTAAATAAATAAAACCCATAGATGATAAACAGCTTTGTGATTAACAAGCAGTGACAACTGTTTCTAAAGAAAAAATAAAAGCTGCTTTCTGATGATATCTGTGTGTGATGTCTGCACAAGCAGACCCAATGTATTACCGCCCTCATGATTGGGGGCTAATGGGAGTTCTTCTATCCTTACTGTGTCTTTGGACAGCTTGACATCACTACCGGGAGCAGCCGCCACTTTCTCCATGACAGCCAGCGCTCGGCCCAGATATCCACGGATCCAGTGGAGAGGCATCCCTTTGAACACGGCATGTATGCCCTTTTGCATCTCTATCTTGCCTGCAGAGAGAAGGGATAGGAGAATAAATGAGTCAAGCAGCGTAATGACAGAAACACAGGATTAATTCACTGCTGCCAAAACAACAAATACAAGGCTGTGAGAGAAATAACCCAAATACACACCAAGGAGAGCGTTGCCGAGTAGCTGAGCACTGAGTCCGACGGCGTTTTCTTGTTTCAGTCCACAAATGAGCAGTGACGCTCCCAACGCCCTCTCCTGTAACACCTGGATAGTGAGGCAAAGGTGTTTTATTTTAAAAGCATCTGTTTTAATCCTTCACAAAGTGGCTCACTAATGAATTTCAGGCAACCATTTTTTCCCCCCTTCCAAATATGAATGTGTAGCATTTTTAAATGAAACCCCTCATCCATCACACTGAGAATCAGGAAATGGATGACCTCAGTGTAGTCCCTAAGGTCATGCATTTCCAATTGTCAGAATATTCTGGGATCATTTGTTTTCATAACACCTCCCATGTTGTCGCCTCTCCTGTTTCACTCACAGTGAGTTGTGGTCTGGTTGCTAGGTAACTGCCCAGAGCATACAGAGACAGGATCTGTGTGGAGGGAAGGTCGAAGGCCTCCTGATGCATCACCTCCTCAACCACAGAGCACGCACCTGGAAATTACAACAAAACATTACGTCACTATTACACTTTGAGTCATTGATGCTTTTCTTTTCACTTTTAAGATTTGTTGCTATTGCTAGCATTAATTTTAGCTTACATAACACACAACTGAAAGAGAAAGGGAGATAAAAGTGTTAAGTTTTAAAAATTAAATGATTATGACCCTTCAATATCAATACCAGAATTCAGTCAAAATACTGACATTTTACGTACTGCATTTAAATACTAAACAAACTCCAATCTATCATTTTTTGTGATAAAAATTTTAAAATACAACTGAAAACACAGCTACAACAATTAGTTGATCAGGTGGTTGATAGAACATTTATTATTTTTTATTAATTCATTCATTTGATTTGATTATTTTGATAATCGATTAATCGAGTCATTTTTCAACAAAAGCTAAAACACTCTGAAGTTTCTTAAGTGATTGAAGATTTACAGTATATTTATTATATTTCATTAATGTCTTATAGCTTATTGTTACTTTGCATATCTGCAGGTGTCAAAAATGATTATAATCAGTATTTCTTGGTTGTGTTTCATTGCTTGATGTTGCTTCATGGCTACAAGCAGTGAAAAGTGGATATTGTAGTAATGGTTTGATGTTTCCTTGTGCGTGATGTTGTCTTGTTGCTATTTGCCTTTACGTCATCTGGTTGTCTTCTGTCTTTCATCTGTTGCCAGCTGGCTAACACTAGCACATTACAGAAATACTAATTCATATGAATTGTCCTTATAAATAAATACAAGAAAATAAATAAATGAATATTTTCTGGTTTCTTCGGTGTTTTGTGAGAGTCTTCTGAATATATTTAGACTGTTTAGGACAATTCAAGGTTGCATCTTGGGCTTTGAGAAACTTTGATTGAGATTTTTCACCGTTTTCTGACATTTTACAGACCAAACGACTAATCGCATTCCCATCACATCTGTATTTTACAAACAAAGAAAGAAAAGTTTGAAATCTGATTTGACTGCTCCCTCCGCTGCAGTCACTCACATATTAAGTCAACAAGAATGTTTTTGGAAACCTGCAAGGATATTTCAATCTGTCTGTATCATATTTTGTCCAAATGTTTGATTGAAAACATGTTTTAAAGCGTCTTACTTTTAAAGTCTCCATCCTTAATGTAAGAATCTATGAGCAGGTTGAAGGTGAAGTCATCTGGGAATATTCCATACTGGACCTGCAAGCACACACACAAGATTCTTGTTTACAAAACAACACATTTTATTCATGTACTGTAGTGTTTACCTGAGATGATTTAGTAAAGATGGTGCATATCACACACACAAAAAACGCTGTCTCCTGATGCGCCACTGACATCAAGACCTCTAATCTCACAGCAACTTGACACAAATCAAAACAACAACAGAGGCAGCCATACGCTCTGCTTTACCTCACTATAAACACCTCATTGGCTAGTGGCTGTCTCTGCTCTTGCAATAATTCAATGATGCCCGGATAGCACAGCTCATTTAGGAACAGTACGCATGCTGGGTTAAAAATGTCAAACATATTTGATGTTATTTGTGCTGCTCTGATCAGTTTGAAAATAAATCTGGGTGGTTAAGATTGAATCTGTAATCCTTCTCACTGCCAGATAACTGCAGCTGTCAGTCCTGATCAGGAGCCTCTGATCAGATTTTCTCTCTGATTATGAAGATCTTCAATTCAAAATTGTCTTCAGGTGTCTTTAAATGGAGGGAACATAATGTGTTGCATACCTTGTTTTGAAGTGTGTGCAGGGCCTTCTCCCTGGCCCCGTATTTTAGACACTGTCTGATCCAGCTGTGAATGGTCCAGTCTCGCAGGTACCAACAGTTTGGACTGTGACGAAACCTGCAGGGAAAAAAAGAAAAAGAAAAAAAAAAAAAACACACACACACACAAAAGGTTATATTGTATTTCCGTCACAGTGTTTCCTCATTAAGGTGTAATAGAGAATTGCAGGAGATGTGAGGATGAGAAGAAATGATATGCAATCACACTTGAATGTCACAAGTCTGTGGAAAGCAATTTCAGTTAATGAGACAAAATTAATTTGCAAATTTGTTATCAACAAGACAGCTTTATTAGCAAAAATCAGGATTTATAAATAAAACACATTAAAACTAGCTGAAGCTATTAGCAAGAATAATTACTATTTACAAACCTCCCAAAGTGAAAAGGTAGTTATTTCACTCCCGCCTGATTATGAAAACGAATGTGCTCTGAATAAGGGGTGCGATTGGGAAATATACTAAATCTTGTAATCACAAGAATGGACCAGATTCCAGAGGAAGGAGTAAACAGGAAAGGTCTGGAGTTGCCCAGAACAAAGAAAAGCATGTGACTGAACATAAACCAAAACAGACAAACCAAACAGACAATTCATTCCAAGAAAAGCACAAAAAGTTGGTACCTCACACAAAAACCAGCACTGAGCAGCGTATTTGACACAGAAAATATAGATGTATAAAACTGATGCAGATTGTATGTGACTTCTCTTACTTGTAAAGGTAATACTCTGCTTGATCGACTTCCTCTCTGGACGATATGTTGTCAACGAACTGAAAAACAAACACAGAATGAAAACTTTGCCCCTTTTTGCCTCCAATTTCAAATGTGTTTATTGCTTTATCAGTGGCAGGTTTACCAAAATTGTTGAAATACAGGCTTATAAAAATGTCAATACAGCTTACCCGCGACACAGACAGAGAGCTAACTGGAAGGTTTCTTTCGTATGTCCTGTCCATCGTGGTAGCCAGAACAGCTGTAAGTAAAAAAATAAAAAATAAAAATACAACAACATACCCAAAACAAACCGAATGTATTGAAAAATTGTACTTCAACATCATTTATGAAACATTTTACAAAACTTAGCCCTGACAAACTGTGCGCACATTTATCAACACTATTGTAACACAACACAATCTCACATCAATGTGTACAATAGCTTCGTTGAAACTTATAAGTTTCAAAATAAAGGCTCTAATATTGTGAGATGCCTATGATTTTTTTGGCCTATTCTTTTCTATTGGCCTGTGTCCACGTCAGATGAATGTCAAGTTTCTGCCTGACCAAAACCAAAAAAGGAAAAACAAAAAACATAAAAAAGGCCGACATTCCTTTTATTCTCAGTGGAAAATGCAATATTTTATGATAGTTTTGGCATTAAAATGCATTTTGATAACATTTCCAAAGGGAAATGTGCATTTGATTTTCATGATCTTCATTCATTGACTGTATGTGATGTTTAGTTTGTCAGTTATTTCAATGATTTTTAAAAAGCTTTCTATCGCTGCAATGGTGGTTGCTATGGTTGTTGCTAGGGACACTGCAATCACTGAAACCACGTAGTTACATGTTGTTTGAATCATTGCTTTTATGTTGTTATCTGAGTTATCTGAGTTGTTGTGTTATTTTATATACCTGTTTGATGATGTTCTACGTATTGTTGAGTTACCAAGGACACGTTTGTGTTTTTGTGTTGAGAAATGTTAAAGATATCATTAAAAGAAAACTATAACTCAACCTTAAGTTAGTAAAACACTTCCAGGGAGCCAATCGTAAAGCTTCAAATTTTGGATTTCAAATTCAAATTCATCCCTGCAACGCTTTGAAAATCTTTTTTTTTTTTTTTTTATTGAAAGAACATCATCAAACAGTTATATAAAATGACACAAATAACATAACAGCTCAGATAACTACACAACGCAAACACATTGATTCAAACAATATGCAAGCTATGGTTTCAGCAATAGCAACGTCCATAGCAACCACCATAGCAATGACAGAAAGTCTAAAAATGTAATAACTGACAAACCAAACATCATATATATTCACTGAACAGAGATTATGAAAATCAAACATATTTTTCTCGCTGTTATCAAAACACATTTTAATGCTGAAACTATCCACTTCAACTTTCCACTGAGAATAAAAGGAATGTCAGCCATTTTTTTGGTTTGTTTTCACAGGTAGGAACTTGAAAGTCATGTGACGTGGATGCAGACCAATAGAAAAGAATAGGCCAAAGAAAAAAACAAAACATAGGCATCTCACAATTTTAGAGCTGTTATTGTGAAAATAATATATTTTGCGCTGTGCACCAATGAAGCTATTACACATATTAATGTGAGACTGGGTTGTGTGAGGTTACCAGTGCACCATGACGCTGCAGCACTACACTGCCACCATGTGTTGATCACCTGCACACACAGTAAAATATGATGCTAGACTGCTGCATACAGCTATTCATATCATGAAAATAAAGTTTTAACTCTCCATTACTCTCTTGAGTAATACTCCTGGATATATCTGTCAGCCAGTTGTGACATGTCATCGAGTGTAGGTGGTTTCTGTAGCAGTACCACAACAATACTTTTTCAATACCTTACTCAGAGGAATCTGTTTTGCTCCTTTTTCTATTTAACAAAATATGCTTTACTTCTAAACTGCATCATTGATTTTGTCTTCACACAAAGCAACTGTACAACTTTAAACATAAAATACAGCCTAAACTTGGCAAAATTATAATTTAAATAAGGAAATTACTTATTATCTTGACCAAAGGATAAGTAAAGACTACAACGCTGATCTGATCACACATTCAATACAACTTTAGGTAATCTACTTGACAGTTTAAGTCTATGCCACTGACACATTCCAGTCCCAAAATTTAACGTCTCAAGATCAACTGCAGGACAAGGCTACTTTTTTACTTTGGATAATCCCCAACATTTTAACCTCCATCCACAAGGGAGAATCTTTATAGGTATAAGATAGTTCGAAACATGTGTTATAATAAAACGTTATTGTTACCACTCTTACCCAGGTTCTGAGGATCTTTCTCTCTTGCCTCCCACAATTTGGTGTCTGTATAAGCTGACGAGAGCAACCATCTTCTAGCTGCAAAGACAAACATGAAGTCATGAAGATACTGCATATATGTTAAAGGATAGGATTTTCATGTCTGTTTAAAACAACAGTTGGGAGCCCAAATGACCATTAACATATGTTTTTCATGCCATAATCATCTCTCCTAGTCATACTGACCATTAGAAGATCCCTTCATAATGCACTTACAATATAAGTGATGAGGGACAAAATTTGAGAGGATTTAATGTTAAAAAAGTCTGTAAATGTGTCAGACATCTACTTGATAAGACTGCTGAAGCTTCATACAAGCTTCAGATCCACTTTTGTATTTCACTTATGTATTTCTCCACAAAATGTCCCCATTGCTTACAATGGAAGCACACATGAAAGGAAAGGATCTTATAATAGCTTGTATGAACAGGAGGAATGATTACAGCGAGGAAAACCTCTTTCAGTGTTCACATGGGTACCTGAATGTTGTTTGTAGACAGACTTTAGACAATATTTGTTAAATAAAAGTGCAATGACAGAAAACTGTGGTTCAGATTAGCCTCAGTAAGGTTAGCTGCCAACAGCCAGCTAACAACAAGCACTGCGGACATTTAGCTATTCTTGTCAAAACAGCCCAGTGTTATTCAAGTTAATACAAACTAAACAAACTATGCACGCAAACTAAACTGTGATTGTATCGTATCAAGGTGTAAGATGCATCTACCTGAAAAAGACGGAGATACACGTTTAACTTTGACAGCAGCAGTCACACATCGTTTCAACACGGAGGATGCCATCTTTGGACGATACCACTTCAACGCCGGGGCGGGGGAGTCTTGGATAGTCGTAACGGTCCTATGGCTCAAACCAAAAGTCGGCTCTGCTTTCAACAAACACGAGAGTCGTCATTTAGCAAAAGTAAGAAATGTCAAATAGTACTTATTTTTTTAAATTATTTTGTGCACCGAAGGTGTATTTGCTCATAATACATGAGAGGATAATGAAAAACGTGTAAAGAATAGTCTGAATCTACCGTGAACACAGTCTTTGAACCAGTGCAAACTTTATACAAATCAGATAAAGAAGTCCACAAATTAAACAAAATGTATCATTTTTTTATTATTCATTCATTTTTTAATCATTAATACGTTTATTTATTTAGTTCCATATTTATTTATTTATTTCCACATTAATTTCATGAATTGTTTCATAAATTGTTTTGATAAAATATCTGCCAAAAGTAAATTAGTAGGCTAGCTAATGAGCACAGTGAAGAATATAATGAGTGTTTCCTTTTCTAAATAAATTATAGGGCTGCAACTAATGATTTTTTTCATTATTGATTATTATTTAGTCGTTTGGTCCATAAATTTGTGAAAAATG
Organism: Euthynnus affinis; assembly: GCA_029490765.1. NCBI lineage: Eukaryota > Metazoa > Chordata > Actinopteri > Scombriformes > Scombridae > Euthynnus > Euthynnus affinis. Next base: position 14,827,539 of record CM055842.1, read on the forward strand.
TAGATCACTGTTTCCCACATCCCAAGGTAATGTCCTCTAATGTTTTGTCCCAAAAAACAGTCCACAACCCAAATATATTTAGTTCATGATCATAGAAGACTAAAGAAACCAGAAAATATTCATATTTGAGAAGTTGGAATCAGAGAATTTGGTAATTTTCTTCTTTAAAATGATTCAAACTAATTAACTTATTATAAAAAAAATAATTGCTAATTAATTTAATAGTTTGCAAATAATTAACTAATTGTTGTAGCTCTAATAGTTTCATGTAAAACCCTGATGCACATTAACTCTTTAACTATACTACTAATGCAACCTGCATTTATTTTGTTCCGTCTTAGGGCAGTTTACAGCTAGAACTGTTTCAGAGAAGCATTTGTCAAACAAATAATAGCTAATATAATATACTAAAGTTTGTTAATCCATGGTGACATTTATCATGATTTTTTTTCCCCAAAGCAATTTAGTTCTTGGAAGTTAAAGATAATAATTGGTAAAACACACAAAACTTACTTTTCTGAAGTAAATAGCACTGTTGTAGTTTGTTGTAATAGAAAATAAAGCCATATAGAGCAGAACCAGTGTTGTGACAGTAGAGGGTGCTCTTTATGTGAGGTGGAGACAGACCAAATAAATACACACAAATAGAGAGGCAGGAGCCTCACTTTGCTCTGCAGCATTTTGCATATAAAGCCATGAAAAGACCCGGCGTCACTCAGCATCACGGTCATCTGTTTCCTGAAGCTTGTTAGGACATTAAATTTGTCTGGTCACGTTTAAACAGTTGCAAACAACCCTTAAAATAGTAACATACCCTCAAATCAAACAAGGAAGGATGATAATGCACCTTAAATATTGAGTTGATTTAGTCTAAATATGTAATTCTTTGTTGTATTTGTGTATACAGTAGCAGGGCCATTGACCTGCTGTCCCTCCTGTCAGTGAGCCAGTGTTTTTGTTCTCCCTAAGTACTACAGGAGGACAGCCCTTGGCTATAATTACAGTAAAGCTCCTTGGCTCTGAGCCAAAGGAGGTGACAGGTTGAATCTGGGGTGGGACAGTTTTGTAAAACAAAACATGGAAGAATTTTAGCACCCTCTAGTTTGCTCACTGTCCAGCAAAACAGGAAGCTCTTACCTGGGCTGCTGCTCTGGAGAAAAGTCAAAGGAAGTAAACATTTCTACACAAACTGGGGAAACAGTTAAATCTTTTCAGGAATATGGATGGAGTCTAATATTCAATTCAATTCTATTATTGCTTGTTATTATTATTTTTAACGTTTTTAGCATCGTATGAAATGTAAACATTGCATGAGGTATGTGTACAATCAATTTTCATCCAAAAATATCTAAAAAGTTCTTCCTATACATATCTACTCACTTAGGAAGGCATTTGTTGGCAATGTGGTGACGAGTGATGCAAAGAATTCAGAAGTATTTACTTTCACTATCCCCATTACAGGCAACTCCTGTCTGCCTCCATTTTATTTCACAACAGCAGCACCATCACATACAGTAGGACACTGTTGTCTGAATAGATGAGAGAGACAAAAAGGAATTTGACACAAAAACGGCATTATAAGAAATCTGTTCACACAGGATGACACAGCATTTTATTTAGTATATCAGCAGATGCATAGCACATGTCTACAGAATGAAGTAATGTGTTCTTGTGCTTTAGCAATAATGCTTTTCTGTGAAATATAACATCTGATCCAATCAATGTATAGTAATGTATATGTAATGTGTGTGTGTATATATATATATATATATATATGGAGAGAGGGAGAGAGACAGATAGATTTTTTTTTATCCTCTACTTGTAAGATGTTTTGGGAAATTAAACTTATATGATTGTTTGGTTAAATAAGAGTCAGTCTGTACATTAGAAAATACGACTCTGGGAGATTTCTCTCACTGAATCAAAAACATAAGAATTCTCTGAAATAAAAGAGCAAATAGGGTGCAAGGAGTAAATAGCTTACTGTTCTATAGTCCAACACCTATGTCAAAAAGAGGGTGCACTACAGTAAATTGCTAGTTCACATAATACTGTACATTTCAGAGAGAATGAAACAGGATGGGCACCACCCAGTGATATACAATTCGACGTGGACCTTATTTAACACTGAAGAAATATTGCCATAACCCCTGATCATACCTCTTGATTGTTAACTAAAAGGAGATTTTTGTTGAGGAATCTTTATCACTGATACTGAACACTGATACTTGTAGCCTACAGAAAGTAACAAGGATCAGGTCTGTAGATAAGTAAGCATGTATGGATGCAATTAATTAATTAATTAATATTTCACTGAAAAATACTGATACTGATAAATCTGTGGATTAATAATTTGTAGACTAGATAAATAATTTGGTCTACAAAAATAAGGGAACAAATGTCCATCGCAATTTCAAGGTGAAGTCTTTAAGTTGCATATTTTGTCTGGACACCAGTTAAAATCCCAAAGATATTCAATCTGTAATTATATAAAACATAGAAAAGGAGAAAATACCTGACATTTAAGAAGCTGGAACTGACAAATATTTGGCATTTTTGTTTGACAAATGACTTGAAAGATTAATCAGTGATAGGAATTGTTGTCCATTCATGTTCTGTTGATCAAGTAATCGATTAATCAACTAAATGTTTCAGCATGGTGTAAAGGGTAAATCATCATTGATTGGTGAAATAATTAATTTATAAAAATGTACAGCTACATATTGCTGTTTAAGGTCAACCATTGCATTAACTGATATTATTACTGCGTGGCAAACATTGCACTTTAAAGCTTCTTGTGAGTGTGAATCACAAAATTTGGATGATTCAAATCTTATTTGTACAACGCCTAAAATCACTCCTTCCCATCACATGATGAACCGGTATCTTGTCAACTTTCATGTTTATAAATAGCATCAGTAGCTTTCATTGAGAGCATTAACCGTTTCTTACTGCAAGGTACATTTTCCCATCAGAGAAGTATCTACCTGTTCTCCTTCATGTGTGTGAGGGTGATCTTTGGAGTCTCATGCTATCAAAAGTTTCAGTTCATTAAAAGCACACAGGAGTGACAGAATTATGAAACTGCATCTATCATACAGTGGCGCCTCTGAACTGGGATCAGTTTTACATGCTGTTCTTCAGGGACTACATAACATGATGCCGTTAAGTGAAGCTGACCCTAGATTACTGACAGAGGCGATACATACAGCGTATCCACACTCTGCGGTTCCTCTCTCGAGCCAGCGGTGGGGATTGAAACGTGTAGGTGAGGAAAGGAAAGGAGAGGAGGATGTGAGAACTTCCTCAAACTGTTTGCAGTTTCGCCCTTTAGGACGCGGTGGTCGTCACTGGTAGAAAAAGAGAAGCTGCTGTTCTGCATTTCATCTGACAAGAAATGACACAGGTTTACCTGAACTGGCACAATGAAGTTGAATGTTATATCACAATGTGGATAGAAACACAGTAAGGTATACTTTAATTACTTAATTACCGCATAGAGTGACAAGATGCGCATGAAATAATCCCACATGATGTATTAGATGATAATGTATCATCCTCTACTTTATGATAAAAAACAGTTTTCGGCAGTGTTTCATTCTACTTGTATTTCTCTTTTCAGCGGGGCTTCTGCAATGAGCAGAAACAATGCTTTTATTCTGAGTCATACAGACACATGAAGCCTTTGTCTGGGACACCCACTGTGTCCGTCACTGCTGTTTGATCGCAACCTAAAAGAGAGAAGGGGAGAGGTGTTTTCTCTTCCTCTTCCTCTGCTTTGAATGAGAAGCAGGAGGAGAAAGGCAAGCTTTTTGAAACTCACGGCAATCATCTCTGGCTTGGTAAAGTGTGTCACAGTGACAGTGAGGAATGAGATTTAATATCTGGGCTTGTATTCTTTCAGTCGTAGGGGTATGGTAAAAACACAAACTGCAAGTTCATTGCACAGGTTCATGCATTTAAGCTTTTATTTATTTATTTTGCAGAATCATATTCAGTTGACCATTGTTGCCATACAGGAAACTGGACACTGCCAACCCCAAAAACCCAGCTAACAAAGTCACAGATAAAAAAAACATCTATCTAAACATTAGACAAAATGTAAAATCACAGTTTATTTCACAAATACACTCAAAGATTTAAGTAACTTTTCCATTTTGATCAAAACTACATTATTCAACCCAACAAAGAACAAAGGAGATGTTTACTTTGAGTACAGTGTCACACAAATAAACAAAACAAATGATCAAAATTGAACTATTGACACAATCTTTTTGAGAAATTAAGAATGATTGATTTTAATATCACACATAATCTATTTGAACTCATACTAAAAGCAAAATTGCATATTCGAGTTACAAAATTATTAATTAAAAAAAGGAAATATATTTTTTAAAAACTCAGATATTCTAACTCATCACTCATAAATCTACATGAATGCTTTGTCAGTGATATGTCTGTCAATAAAAATATGATATGTACATGCAGTTTTCTTCACAGTTTTTTATTTCAGTTACAATTTTATTTTTTGCTCTATTAATAAATGTGATATGTCCGCATCCCCTTTGTTGTAATAAGCTGCTATATTACATCCTTGACAAACATCTTCCTCCAGATTGCTGCATGAAACCTACACACTTCCTCCATCACACCCACTCTCCACTTTTCTCTCCTTTAACATTCTCCATAACCTGCCTCTTCTTCTCAGTCTTCCTTTTGTTTTTTTCTCATTCTTCTCCCTCATCCTGTGGACCTGTTGCTTCCATGAATTCACTTGTCTCAAATCTGCTCTGCTTCCTGTCTACCACATCGATGTCTGGCTCACAAAATCCATCCAACTGCTGCTTGCTTTCCTCTGGTTCTTCTTCTAGCTCGTGGTGATGTATCTGATCTTCCAATTCTGAATCAGAGTCATAAGAGTCATATGACTGTCTACGGCTCGTCTCATGGTGTTCCCCTAACTCTAAGTCAGATTCATAAACTGTTTCAGGTGTATCATCTGACTGTAAGAGGTGAACCTGGTCACCTGTGTGATCTAACGAGTGTCCTTCTTCTTCAGCTGACTCCCTTTCATATGTCTGGTCATCTAAACTACGCTGGTACATCTGTTTCTCCTTCTCCCCCTCCCCTCTCTCCTCCAGCTCAGGGAGGTACTGGTCCTCGCCTGCTGGCTCATGTTGGTCCACCTCAGGGCTGTACTGACTCCTCCTGTACAAACTCTCCTCATCTTCCTCCTGACATGAGCTTCCAGGGACGCTCTCGCCATCAGACTGGGAGAGGCGAAGGCCTGGGGGCTTCTGGGAAAGATCAAAAGGCTCCTCTTGGCTGAAGTGAGTGAGGAGGCCCATAGGAGTGGACAGGCAGAATCGCCCCCGTTGCCTAAACACTGAAATAACAGAAATAAGCAATTGCATCAAGTGTTGTTTTGTATCTAAAGGTGCATATATATCATCTACAAGTATGCGCATCCTTACATCTTTCATCCAGCCCTCTGTCCATGACGCCGTGCTTCACCTTCATGTGTCTAGTGAGGTTTCCCTTCAGTGTGAACTTGCTGGGACAGTAGAGGCATTTGAAGGGTTTGCTGTCCGAGTGGAGATGCATATGGCCCATTAAGTTATGCATCCTGTTGAATTCCTTCCCACAGAGCTGAAAGACAAAGAGTTGGATAGCCATGTAAGTTATCAATAGCCAAATAGGAAACTGAATACATTTAAAGATATATACGTATCTGCTATGTATTCTGAATGGCTTACATAAAATTCCTCACAATTCAGCTGGGACCAACAACTTCCTGGCCTCAGCAAGGAAATAGTCCAGCACTTAACTCCCCCATAAAACCACCAACTGATGCTTGCACACTTTCTTTATTGTATAGAATAAACAAATGACACATAAAGTCATTCCATGCCACAGATAAAGCTTTATCGGTTCTGGTAGACTGATTTATTACCTTTGGACAGAACCAGGCTAACTGTTTCCCTCTGTTTCCAGTCTTTATGCTAAGCTAAGCTAACCATCTAAAGTAAAAGTATTATCTAGAAAAAGTACATCAACTTTCAAAAGTAAAAGTGCTCATTTTAGTATATATATATTATTTTATTACATTATTGTATTTTTATTAGCGGTACATTAACATGGAAGCTGCATTTTATATATATCTGTATTTGGTCAAGATTTTAACTACTTTTATACTGTTGGCAGTTTAACAAACTATTATATTTTAAAGGGTGATGACATGTTATTTTCATTATCAATTAATCTGAATATGAGAGGAGGTGAAAAATGTCAATTACTATCTCCCAAAGTGACATCCTCAAATTTCTTTTCCACAATCTAAAGATGTTCAATTAAACACACAGATGACTAAAGAACAACAATTATCTAACGGATTAATTGTTGCAGTTCTAATGTAGTGGGGTAAAAACTACTTTCCCCCTGAAATCAGTAAGATTCAACCAAGGTTCAAGTAAATGTACTTAATTACTTTACACCACTGGCTGTAGTAAACTCTATTTGAGGATACAAAAACAATGGGTTAACATCACCCATCTATTATTTTTCTTTCTCTGCCAAATGTCCTTTGTCAGATGACTAATTTTAACAGAATGCCGAGCCGTAGCCCAACACGTAATCATGAATGAATGTGCAGGCATTCACATTGAGATACACCCGACCTCCCTCCCACTATCCTTGTTTTCCTCTTTTCCTCTCTGTCTTCCTCCCTCTCTCTCTCCCTCTTACCGACACACACGCAAGAAAAACAGAAAGAGAAAGACATAGAGAGAGGAAGCAACATCTAGACAGGGCCAGGAGGAGAACAGGGAAGGGCAACTCCTGCGCTGTCCTTCCTTTGCATTCTTTTTTATTAGGGTGGTCCTTTCCTTCAGGAGGAGAGAGGGACTGTAAACTGTCCAAGAGGACCGTGAGAAAACAGGAAGCTCCCTCCAGCAGCAGAGAAAGCGAGATGAAATCTATTTGCGGGCCTTGTTCTCCGGGGAGGCTGGGGGCCATTGTTAGAGAGGCAGTTTGTGCGGCGATATCCTTCCTATGAACAAGGAGGCTCCCACTGCCAAAAGCCTCTCTGCTATCTGGTCATCGTCTCAGTCCTTCTTCTAACCACCAAGGTCAAAATAGACACTCCAGAAATGTGGGGAGATCCTTTTATAGCAGCTACCACTAAGTTTTGCAGATTTGGCTCCTGGCTGTGATTATCAGTACGTAAGCATTGGTTAAATTAGTGTACAATAAAGGGAACATCTGGAGCACTGCGGATGTTTTTATCCAAACACGTTACAGTACAACAACTGAACATTAAAGGAATCGTTTGACATTTTAGAAACTACACTTATTAACTTTCTGCTAAGAGGTAGTCTTGACATCTAGACATTTTTTTACCTGTTAGGACATTATCAATATAGTACTGGTCAAGTTGTATAACCATTTACTTTGGAAATTAATCAGTCATTTTATATAATTTGTAAAATCATTATTCCACTATTCCAGTCTTTCAGTTTTGTCTCAATGGACAAACAGTCAAGGTTAATCATTTATTTTTTGTGACGTAAGATGTGCCTCAGAATACAACGGTGTATAAAACTGGGTGATACAGACATGTATTTGATGTCTACTCTCATAAAGATATTGGCATACACATACATCAGTTCCTGGATGAAATGGAGAAGTGCAGAGTGTGGGAATGGAATAAGGGAGAGCAGGATAGTGGTGTGGTCAAGGTTGGGACACTAATTATATTTGCATGAAGTATGGACAGGCAAGACAACTCTCTTACAAAAGAGATAATGATGTCTTGATGAAACACAGCTAATCATGGTGGAAAGTACCCAAGGACACGAGATAGGTAAATGTGTAAGGTCACAAGAGGTACAGCGATGGGAGTCGGTTAATGTTTGACTCCACAACAGGAGGAGAAGAAGTTGGTATAAATTAACGTGCTTTAATGATACTTTTTCAGTTGCTCCATGGACCGGCTTGGTTTACATGTACTCTGTTTGAATTTACAGTAAATCTATTTCTATTTTAGACTCCAACTTGACATGACACTATAGCTAGCAGTCAGTTAGCTTAGCTTAGCACAAACACTGGAAACAGGGGGAAACAGCTAGCCTAGCTGTGTCCAAAGGTAACAAAATCTGCCACATTGGCTAAACATAAAACCTTAAAGTAGTGTTGTAATGCATCAATTTTCATATGTTTGGATTAAACAAACAAGATATATTAGATAAGAAATTTTGGGACGCTGGTAGACAGATGTTACCTTTGGACAGTCAGGATAGCTGTTTCCCCGTTCCCAGTGTTTATGCTAAGCTAAGCTAGCTGATTCCTGGCTTTAGCTACGTATCCAGCGTGAAACATGAACATGAAAGAGGTGTTGTTCTCATTTAACTCTCAGCAAGAAATAAGCATATTTCATAAAATGTGGACCTATTCTTTTAACATGTGAGCTTATGAGTAATTAAAAGCCATGTTCAATTTGACCAACCTTGCATTTATAAGGCTTGATGTCAGAGTGGACGATCATGTGAGCCTTGAGAGTCTGCTTTTGGACGAAGCTCTTGAAACACATGTGGCACTGGTAGGCCCGTATGTTGGTGTGAATGAGGACATGGCGCTTCATGTTGGCCAACAGGGTGAACTCGCGACCACAGATGCGACACTTGTGCTCCTTCACCCCCTGAAGAACGAGAGAATGTGAAAACTGGCACTGTAAGAAATGTGGTCAAAAGATGAGCTTGTCTGCTACATAAGATTATAGTTAGTTTAACCAATTAAATACCAATGATCTTTATTTTAAATTCTTGTGGGGATCTTAAAGTTTCCAAAAAATACCAAATATATCAATATGAATTTGGGAGAAATATAAAATGATGCACAAAACATCCAGAATAGTTAAATTTCATAAAATGGTGCAGCCATAAAAATGTGGAGCCTTAAAGGTTTAAAATATGTCAGTTTAAAAATCATATAACTTCAGTGAGAAGTTAGCAGTTCATATAGTATTTAATACTACAATATATATACACAGTGTGGACTAGTTTTTCTAACTTAAAGGTACTTCAGGAGAAATGAAAGGGGGATAACTGGATGTTAAGGGGTTAAAAATTGCTTCACAAGCCCAAGCTGAAACGGAAATTGCTTTGAGACAGCTGCCAAAACAACCTGTTCAGTATGTGTCCAAACTCTTTCAGCTATCCTCACTATCCAAAATCTAAACAAGGAATAATGGAAATGTCATAATATGACAGCAAAATTGATAATTCTGTCAGAAGCCAAAAATGCAGACCTTTTTCTTCCAACCCCTGTCAAAGCACCACTGACAAAAAATGCTAACTCTTTTCTCTTCGTCCTCCTAGTTAAACCTACTTTGTGGGTGAGCGTGTGCTGTTTCAGGTGGTGTGACTGGATGAACTCCATCCCACACTCGCTGCAGATGTACGGTCTGATGTCTTTGTGTTTCATCATGTGGTTCTGAAGTTGACTTGGGTACTGGAAAGTCTTCTGGCACTCTGCACACCTGCAGGAACAATAGGTATTACCTCTTTGTGAAGCCAAATAGAGAACTGAAATGTTAAAGCAGTAGTTCAACATTTTGCTTATTTTCGTTCGTGCTGAGAGTTAGATGAGAAGATTGATCCCACTTTCAGGTTGACAGTGGTATCTATTTTCTCTGCCAATTTTCAGCAAGAAAGCAAATAAGGCTATTTCCCAGAATGGCAAACTATTTCTTTATCAACACAGTCATTACAGTCTTTCATCAGACATGTTTTTGTGCTCACCTGTACAAGGTGGGGCCACGATGGGCAGTTAGGTGCCTCTTCAGCTGGGCCAGAGTGGGAAAGTCCAGACCACACTCAACACATACGTTCTCCTGACCTTTCTCATGCTTCAACTCATGGGCACGGAGCTCACTGGGGTAAGCAAAGCCTCGGCCACACACACTGCAGCTGTTGGGGCAGAAGAAGTATGTATGTGTGAGAGAGAAATTAAGATAAAAAGAGAAAGTTTGTCAAAGCACAAAAAAACTGCTACAAAACATTTACCTGTATGGCTTCACATCACTGTGTTGCATCATGTGTCTCTTCAGGTGGCTGGTTTGGGTGAAAGCCTTGTGGCACACCTGGCACTTGTGAGGACGCATGCCCTGGTGGGTGAGCAAGTGTGTGTGCAAGTGGCTTAGCTGCTTAAACAGCTTTCCACACAGGTGGCACCCATGTGGCTTGATGCCGCTGTGCCCCAGGATATGCGTGACCAGGTTGTACTTGGAGGTGTAGGACTTCTCGCACATACGACACTTCCATCGCTTTTGGTCACCTCCCACGTCCACATAGTAGCTGTCATCCACATGGACGTTAAGACCCAGCTTCTCGGCACTCGTCATCCCTCCTCGAGGAGGTCCATCACGGCTGCGGTGACCGGGTCGGAGGTCCTCTTTGGGGTAGAAAGGTCCAGGGGAGAGGTGCATGACGGGCCCAGGCATGAAGAAGGGGTATGGTAGTAGGCTGTGGTGGAGAGGGGGGAAGTATGGAGGGTGGAGGAGAAGAGGAGAAGGAGGCCAAACAGGGGAAGGACTGAGAGGCTCTTGTTTTACCTGCACAGGTAGATTCAGACCTGGTGATCTGTGATGCAGCTGCAGTCTGTTTAGCTCGATCATGCCAGGGATGGTCTTCGGAGATGGGGAGGGAATGGGGCGAGGTGGGAGGGAGAAGGGAATATGAGAGAGATCCACTGTCTTCTTCCTGCTGCTTTCCTCCTCTTCCTCTGCTCCTCTGTCTGGAGACTCACATCCCTTTGCATCCATTTTGAAAGGAGTTCTTTTGCGTTTTTGGGATCCCTCCTTTTGTGTATAACTGGGGCCAAGCATGGGAAAAAAAGCAGGTGGGCCTAATGCACTGTAGGTGTCTCTGGTGGGTGATATGCTGGGGTATCTGGCAGGGGAGAATTTTGGGGGCTTAATATAGAGCGGAGGTGGGCTTAGGTAGAAACCATGCTGAGATGGTTGCCTTAGCTCATCTCTGACAGGAGGACTTCTTGCTGGTGAGAAATTTACTGTATCTGTTTCCATCTTCTTTCTGCAAAAAAGGAACAAGAGAAGTGGTTGAAATGTCATTATTTTACATGCCGTTTGTAGAAAACATTTGACAAAAGTATACCCAATTACTCTGTCTGGTGTCTATTTATGACATGAAACTGTCTCTGCAGATTTCTCAGGAAAGAATGGCAGTGGACAAACGTACAGTGTGCCGACACCCACACCTTTCAGTGTTCAACCTGAAACCTTTCACTTCTTCCTTTCTCACAGATCTCCTCCTCTCCTGAAATTAGGAAGTTATCTGTGAAATGTTCACCTCTACCTCCCGCACACTTTTCGCTTCTCCATCTCTTTTTCTCTGCTCTGTTCATCTTTTTTTTTTTGCATTGATAGTCAGGAAGAACTTCCTCTTTTCTCCTCCACTGATAACACTACGTGCTGTTTAAATCCATATCAACATGTACAGTTCAGCAGTATATGGTTCTACTAAGTAACTGATAAGCATAAAACTGTAATGTTAAGATGTTACAGAGCTATTAATAAAACCTCCACTGCAGTTTATACGTGCATGTTTTAGTGTAGATGATAGTCAGGGATTAAAAGATTGTGATACACAGAGAGGAACTGTCTTACTTCTGCATGACATTCAAAATAGTACTTAAAAATTAACATGTAAATAGCGCAGCGCTTATCAATGAGAAACTGATGATCTATATCAGTCCCCTGTCGCATGACCACAAGTTCTATTTTATTGTCTGTTACTTGGATCCCTGTTGGTTGCAGCTGCAGCAACTATTCTTTCTGAGGTCCAAAATACACATATTACCATATAAAGTGCAGCAATTAAAGATTATTTTCAATGTTGTTGCATCTGTGGTTCATTTTCTCAATTAACTGATTAATCATTTGATCTAAAAATCTCAGAATATTGTGAAAAATATGAAGAGGGTGTCATTAATAGTCTTGTTTCATCTGAACAACAGGCAAGAATCTGAAGATATTCTGGTTATTATCACATAAAACGTAAGAAAAGCATCAAATCCCCAGAGTTTAGAAGCTGAAACTAAAGAATATCTATTTCTGCTCGAAGAATGACTTAAATGATTAACTGATTGTCACAATGGTTGCTTATAGTTCAACAAATCGAATAATTATCAGATCATTTATGCCATAAACATGCAGACATATAATATATTGCATCAAGTCGTGTTGAAAAGATGATGAGAATAAGACAGCATGTTCATGATGATAAAGTTAAGGATGGTGATGAGCTGAAGATGAGTTCAGTGAAACTACAGGAGACTATAGATAAATTGAAACGTCACGAATTCATATTTTTGTCATTTTGTTTCTGACAAAATGAAAACTCACAAGCGGTAAAACACTTTCTAAGAACAGGCAATATTTGTCCATATCAATAAATAATGAAAATATATATTGAAAGGATGCAATTGCTTTGATGCATATTAGTGATCTATATAAATCATAAACTGTACTATATGTAGAATGCACACATTTAATGTCATTTAGTATATGTTAAGATTTCCCTGTTATTCTCCCACTTATCAACATTTTTTTAACAATTTCAGCTGCATTTTTCACATTTCCTTCACAGCCTGCTTTGAATGCTCTCCTGGATTTTCCTCTTCTATTATCCTCTTCACCTCTTCCATGATTTATGAGGAAGGTGCACTGTGCAAAGACCCCAGCCTATACTTTGCAACATCATGCATTCCAAACAATCCATTAAAACCGAAGCCCCTCCTTACCCATATGCCAGTCAGTGCCATGAAAGTGTGTGTTTGTGTGAGGCTGAAGCCAAGTCTGTGTGTGGAACTTACCAGCTGAGTGTAGCAGAGTGTGTTTTCTGTGATGCTGTGGCTCTGTGCTGGCTGAAATGCTGCTGCAGCTGCTGCTGTTGTACCTGTACCTGCGTTCTCTCCCTCCTGCTCGCAGTGCAACTCTCCTGACAATGAGCCGCCCGTCCACGGATAGCATTTGAAGTGACTTAAGAAAGAGAACAGGAACAATCACTTTGTTCTCATTTTTCAGATGAGTACCTTCGGAGAGAAGGAAGGAAGGGAGGGGAGAGGAAGTCAACAAGCCTAGTGCCTTCCTGCAGAAAAATAAGGAAACACTAGATAGACATCTCCATTTCTCTATGAAATAGGGATTTGCACAGCTTTTGGAGGAGTGCGGTGAGGCAAGATTTGATGTTTCACAAGAAAACAATGCAGTTTGAATGTTTAACAGCTGTGAAGTGACATGCAATGATGGATGATGATCACACTCCGTGAAAACCAGTCATCCATTTGTCTTTATCCAGATTCTCAAAGAGATACATGTTAAGAAAGATCTGTTTTATATTTGAAATGAATAAAAACTCTTAGGTGGACTTAGGGTAAATATCAAGTATCAAGTTCCAACAGATAAAATTCATGGTCAGTTGTTAGATGCATAGTGTTTACCGTACAGAATGCACAATAAGATAAATATATATTTAACATAATGCAATCCAGCAGAAAGGCTGCAGCACGTACAACCTCTGTCAAGTGTTTAATGTTCAGTTTTTGTTTCTATCTAAAGAAAAGAGCAGCTGTATTTCTCTTCTTTCTAAGTGGTCATTTTTGATGCCTTGTTTGTGATTTTGTTATAATGGATTGCACAATATTGTAAAATTTTCCTGTCATTTTGTCCACCTTCTGCATGTACATGACAGATGAAAACAATCATAGACAAAATATTACTAGATAAACTGATGAAATGTGTCAACACAGCCACTAGGAGGCAAGAGCGGCCTACTGTCAAAAGGATGTTTGTAACACTCCAGTTTCCAGCACTATATGACTACTGTTAAATATGATAACTGTCAGATTTATCTTCACAGACTGGTTGCAGTTATGTTCTCTTATCGGTTTGTGAATGATAAATGTAAATAAACTTATAACAGTCCACATCTCAATATCCTGCCCTGCCCTTTTGGCACTGAAGTTAGTGAACACAGACGTTATGAACTGTCTTTTTAATTGGGATGAGGTGGCAGTCATAGATCAGGAGGGGGCTGCAGTAATTGAGCTCATATCATTGAAACAGTGAAACCGTCCTCTGCTGGTTGTGGCCAATCATTAGCTGTGTTAATTAGCTCATGAGACCAATTAACCTAAGACCTGGACAATGTGTGCTTCAATTCCTGTGAGGGATTAAGGATTTTATAAATAAAATAGGGAATTAGTAGACGTGTGTGTCAGTGTGAGTGTGTTTTCATCATCTTTCAGTTTGTGTACAAACATCCACTATCCAATTAAGGTGTTGCCAAGCCATCATGGCGGCTCAGCAGGCCAAGGTTCAGAGTCAGGCTTCTTCCCATGACCTTTACAATCTTTTTTTTTTATTACTTTCTCCCAACTTACCTGAAGGAGATCAGTCTGCTACCTAACAATTACATACTGTTCAGCTCAAATTTTACCTGTTTTTACATTTGAGAGCAGTAAAAACACCTTAAACACTGTTCTTTAAGCCTTAAATGTCATGACTTTTCCCAGTGACCCAGAATATTCTAAAAATGGTATTATTCCAACTTTTTACATTTTTTGTGCCTCTGATACTCAATTTTGTACATAGGAATTAAAAAATAACAATTCAAAAATGTTCTTCATATTAAATAAAATTCATTAAAATCATGACGGCTGTTATGTTTTCTGTAACTTCGGACCATAATATACTATGCTTGCGAATGTTTTTTCTCCACAAACAAAGTGTAAAACCTATAGAATACACTCGCTCTACTCTCTGAAAGATTCCTTAAGGACTAATCATCCATTTGTTAATGTCTGATGAGGTATTTATGAATAAAAAAGAGCTGTGGTTCACAAATTTAGTATAGAGACTAATTATGAGGCGATACTGTGAAGGGTCAAAATATCTCCCTTTTTTAAATAAAGGGATGTCAAAGTTGTACTACCTTCACGTCCATTCATGCTTTTAATAATTTCAAGACTGAATAATCTCCCCATCCTCTTCTTGACCTCTCCTGACTATCTACCATCTCCAACATGCATGGTCACGCACCACCAGCCCTTCTCTAATCATTCTCAACGGCATGAAGCAAACCAGGCCACACAACTGCCCAGCCCTTTGACCCGGGCCTGCCCAGTGGTCAGCTTCGTCACTGAAGGTGACAGTAACTATGACAGACTCATTAAGGATCTCTAAGTGGCTTTTGGGTTTCAATGTCACTCTCAAAAGCAGCCCTGCAAGTATATAAGACAAGTTTGCAGCAGCATGCAAGAATAGAGAACTAGTCAAGCATCTGGAAACATCTGAAGCACTTGAATTCTTTTGTTCATTGAGCGATTAAGCAACAAGTGAGTACATTTTTTGCTTTGTGGATATCTGTCTGGCTTAGAATTTGTGGTACATGGTTCTAAACAGTTTTCCTTGTCGTTCTTTCTCCACAGAGATGACTGGAGCTGCTGTGTCCGTGTGCCTACTTTTTCTGCTGTCTGTATGTTCAGCGTGCTACATCTCTAACTGTCCCATTGGTGGGAAGAGGTCCATCACGGATGCCCCACTGCGCAAGGTGAGCTGCTTTTATCAATCTTTAACCTCTGAATTATTTTGTGAGGCATTAAGTTCAGACAAGTAATATCAGCGAACTAGAAAATGTTTTCTGGATTTAAAAAGGGCTTTTTCTCCCCTGGAAGTTGTTGCCAGTCAGCAATTGCACACAAGTTAGGACTGTGAGAGTCTAAGGATCAAAGGATTAAGGATAGAGGGTGTAGTATGCTGTACTGATTGTAAAACAAATTCATGATGGGTGATTTTGGGTTGTTTTAATAAAAATGGACTTCACTTCACATGACAGGCATCAAAACTTTCATGCACAATCACAAAAAAGTGAAATACACAGCAAGAAGTTCACTTAAGCTTGAAAGATATATCAAAGATAAATAGATCCTAGATACCGAATGCTAAATTGCAGTGCCATTATATTCTAAATAACACCAAAAATAATCTATTCTCTCTTCCAGTGCATGTCCTGTGGCCCCGGGGACAGGGGCCGCTGCTTCGGCCCCAGTATCTGCTGCGGCGAGGGCCTCGGCTGCCTGCTGGGCTCCCCGGAAACAGCTCACTGCATAGAGGAAAACTACCTGCTCACCCCCTGCCAGGCAGGAGGTAGACCTTGCGGATCTGAGGGTGGACGCTGCGCTGCTTCAGGACTCTGCTGTGATGCAGGTCAGATAGTCTTTAAAGACTGATTTCTATCTTCAATCTTCTATCTTCTTTCTTTTGTGTCATAATTGATTGATTTAACTAAATGGGGAAAAATACTACTTTTAGGGAAACAAGATGTTGGTTGTGATCCCAACTGCTTAAGTTTACTTACATTTTGATACGTCACCTTTTTATTGCTTGAGAGTAGGAAAAAGTGCTGCACACTTTGGCTCTATATGCATTTCTCTTTTATTTAGATGACGTTTTGGTCCTCAGGCCTTCTTCAAGGTCAACAACAACAAGGCCTAAGGGATAAAACGTCATCAAAATAAAAGAGAAATGCATAAGGAGCCAAAGTGTGAGACACTTTTTTCCTACTCTCAAGTCTACTCCAGTGAACACCTCACTAAAACCCTTGGTGTTACTTTTTCCATTATATACTTTATTATTGCATTTGATACTTGATTCTTCCAAGGGCTTTATAAGTTTGAAAAAAATGTAAGTTTAAATAGGTTACACACTGTATTTTTGCAGAGGCTCTACAATCTGTGAACTCATCCGCCCTCTTGTTCTGACAAGGTTCATGGTCCCAGGTCAAACAGAATCTGATAACAACATGCAGTTATTGCACATATTGTAAAGTGCCCTTGCTGTAATAACAGAGAAGCATAAACTCCTCCTGTTCTTCTAAAACCATGTCACAGAAAGCTGCACCACAGACCAAACCTGCCTCATCGAAGAGGAAGGAGAGGATCAAGCCAGTCAATTCGACAGTAGTGACCCTGGTGACATCATCCTCAGGTTCCTGCATCTTGCTGGCCATTCTTCTCCTCATCGAATTCACCAATGAGCTGCTCCTGACACCAAGGCCTCACCGGAGGTTCTCCAGCTGTAGGGACAGATCGGGACTTGTAGTTCTAGTTCATATCGTTGTATTTCTTTGTCATTACTCTGATTTTGCCCTTTCCTCTGGAGTACTTCTGTAGAGTGCCTTTGTCACGATATTTTTATGTATGAAAATAGGGATGAATACTGACAGTGGTCATCCAGATATCTGCATGTTGAAATAAAGTTTTGAGAGAGTATAAAATGTTGTTTTTTTTATCTTACACCATGACCTAATCGGATATTGTGCAGTATAACCAGTCAGCATAAATCTTATCATGCTGCTATATTACCATATTCCACTATCACCAAATGTACAAACGCTACAGCTGCCTTTATCTCTCATTCAGTTTTGCATAATCCTGTAACAGACTTCTGTGTGAATCCAAGGGATCCTCACATGGCACTGTGTTTCGTGACAACTCTAGTGACACAATATCAGTGTTGCAATATTTAAGATGATTATCTTGTATGGCAGTCACCTTTGATCTGTTTTTGTTAAACACATTTTGTTGAAACACAACTTCATGTCAGTGCCAGAGGTGAACGCCATGTCATGCCTCAGATTGAAGAAATCATATAATTTAGCAGTCTGAAATGCTGAAGAGACATCATGCACCTTCTGTTGGACTGAATAATTTTATTATAACTGGGTCTGCTCTTTGAAAGCTCTTCTTTTTTTGTCAGGAGAGTTAACTCCAACAATGACATCACCTGAGTAAACTTCCTCTGTAATGTAATGTAGAGTATAGTTCACACTGTGGGAGTGACAGTGACCTCCAAGAGTATTTGCAGTAAGTTGACATAAAAAAAAAGCATTACTATAAATGCAAAACTACTAGCTTCACTTTATAATGCACAACAATTCATAGTGAGAATTTATATCCTCCTTATTCCGTTTCCTCAATGTAGACAAAATGAAATCTTTTCTATGATATGCACAGATGAACTAATGTCAAAAAGTAAATTTTACCAGCCACTTTCAGCTCTCTGAAAGTCCAGTTTATACATCATGTTCACATACAGTAGATATGCATTGAAACAAAATGATTGTGTAAAAAGTCACGTAGTCCAAATGACAGAAGTGAAGAGGTGCAAAGAATTAGCTAAAATAGAGACAAGAGGAAGACAAACAGAGAGAAAAGGGATGCAAAGAAGGAACAGAAATCAAGAGGCCAAAGCAATGAGAAGCAAACAGAGGGAAGGAAGGAAAGAGGATGTAGGAAGAGAGAAAAAGCAGCAAAATTAAGTCCAATCAGCAGTTTTTTGTGTATGACACATGCAGTGTCATCATATGTGTGAGTGTATGACTCAAAATGAGAAAGATCCAAGATTATTATACATTTTTATTGCATAAACCACATGATAACCCCACTGATAATTTGACTTCAAAAATGTTTTCTCTTGCATTAACTAGTCTAGCCACTCCGTACCCCTGTTATCTATCTGGTTGTCTTGTTGTCTTTAACTTTGCTGGATCTTCTGTGAGCTCTGCTGGGAGAAGTGGGCTGGAGCTGCCTTAATTGGGGACACCTGTGGTTAATGATTGTAGCGTTGCAGTTTGAGAGTATAAAACAGGCAGATAACCATTTCTTACTTTACCTTTACTGTCTGCCATCATGTCTTTCTCTGGAAAGTACCAGCTGGAGTCCCAGGAGAACTTTGAGCCTTTCATGAAGGCCATTGGTGAGTTTAATGACTGTTAGCATCAGAAATACTCTGCTGATGTTTTGTTGTGTCATGTGTTTGTAACATGCATACTTGGGCTTTTTGTTGACAAAGTTGTGAAGCTTGTAACATGAGTGACTTAACAGTCAAATATGGCTAGCTGACTTTTCTAGCAACAATCTATTGAGCTAAATTACAACTGACTGAAAACTGTGTAGCTAAAGAAACACAAAACAACTCATGATGGTTTCTTAACTTGTTGCTCTCCTGCATCAGGTCTGCCTGATGACCTCATCCAGAAAGGCAAAGACATCAAGAGCATCTCTGAAATTGAGGAGAATGGCAACAACTTCAAAGTGACGGTCACTACTGGCCCAAAGGTCCTCGTCAACACTTTCACCATCGGACAGGAGGCTGAACTGGAGACAGTCACCGGAGAGAAGATCAAGGTAAGCCAGACTGTCTTCCAAGACACAAGCTAAATATACTTGGTTGTAACTAGAAACTTAATATTGATGTCATTGTTGCAAAATCCTATTGCACATTGCTCCTGAATTGCATAAGTCCCTGACTTGGAAACTTAATCTTCTGGCAGGCGGTGGTTCAGCGTGACGGCAACAAGTTGAAGGTCACCCTAAAGGGAATCGAATCAGTCACAGAACTGGTGGATGGGAACACAATTGTCAATGTAAGTAGATAAAACTCTACTTCCCCAACTGGTGTTGCATGACTTAACAAGCTTCTAATACTATCTCTTTTCTTTCAGACTATGACTGTTGGTGGCATTGTATACAAGAGGACTAGCAAACGCATGTAAATGTCAACACTTTGGATAATAAAATGTTTAAAAGGCACAACTCTGTCACGGTTTTCTTTGACAATATACTGAATGTCCAGTTTATTGGAAACCAATGAACTGTCTTGTAAAATGACTGGTAAAGGGGGGGGGGGGTAAAGGTGTCTGTGTTTAACTGGCTAAAGGTCAACTGCAGGGAACTTGACTGAACTGATGACATGCAACAAGTGCATAAATGGACTCAAGGTTCAAATCTGTATGTGAGGTGCACAAACTAGTTACACTTCTGTCTTTTCACTCGCAGAAGTATGTGTTTTTATAGGAAGAATTAAGGAATTTAATGTGGGTTGAACTTTAAAATGTGGACAGCGGCGGTGTCTTGTTTTTTTTTTTTTTTTTTTTTTTTTTTTGTTTTTTTTTTTTTTTTTTTTAATTTAAAGGAATGGGATGGCATGTCTGTACTCAACTTTATTCAGATTGAACTCTCAATTGACTGGATCACTCAAATTTTGTGCATGAACCCCACTAATTGTATGGGGCCAAATAACTGACTAAACTTCCCCTTTAGCCTCAGCTAATTGGCAAATATTGAATGCTAATACACAACACCATGGTAAACATTAGCTGAACAGCATGTTGCCATGCAAATGTTTTATCCCAGGAGTAACGGGGCTTCCATCCACTGGATGGGGGTATTGCTTTTTCTTTAAGACAAACTTTACCATCTCAATGAAATATGTGCAGACAAAGCTAGTAGTATTTTGGTTGGGTACTGGGGTTCAGAACTTCGCCTTATTCTGGGCTAATGTTTTACTAGTTTTCTAGTAATGTATTACCTTCTACTTGTACACCATTAGAACCATAGTTATGCAATCATAAGTTGACAACCAAAATGACCGGACTGATTTTCATGTGGGGCTAAAATGTACCTGATGAAATCTGTTGTTTCTGACATCGGGGAGGATGGCTGAAGTACTGCACACTGAAAAGTACTACTTATGGTTCTTCTAACTTAATGTCTGATTTGTGTTGTCCACTGAAGTCAGAGTATTAAAAACAAAACACAAGTTTGGTGTGACATCTTTTAGTGAAAAGTGTAACAAAAGCTAGTGATACAGAAAATGACCATGTGACTACAGTATATGGATAGATTCACACACCAATATTCTGTTTGCAGTGAACAGTGTCTACAGTCTGGTGGTTACTTCCTCCGGTGGAAGAGGTTCTTGATTCCCTCCTCCACAGACTTGGGTTCATGTAACATGGTCATTGGTTTATTCTTCAGGGCTGCCTCTCTCATACTGTGGTAAACATATTCGTTCTGCTTAAACATCCTCAGCTCCATCTCTGTCTGCATGCGCATCGCCTGTAGAAATATCAGAAAGGAGATGTCAGGGCTTAAAATGTACACCTGTTCACCTGTTAATTTTCTGTATCATACAATAAACAGATTTGCTAGCTGAACATAAGTAAAATTTTGAGGTTAATTTGAATCAGTGGTATTTAAACAAATCAAATGTATGTCTTGAGCTGAAAGATGCTACAAAGCTGAGAGTTTGTCAGTGACTCCTTTCACGTACAAGCAACTGTTGTAAATGGAGGAATATTTTTTATAGCCACTTACTTCCAGGTCCTTGCTGATGGGATGTGTTGGGCCATGAGTGACCATGATAATGGCGTAGGCCTTGCAAATCATCCCGTGGGCAACCTCTATCTGCCCGGCCTGCCAGTGGGTGACACCTGCTCGCATAGCAGCCATACCGAGAGCAGCATTGTTTGGGTGGTACAGCTTCCTGTTGGGGTAAATGTAAAGATTTGGAGATTTGATTTATTAGTGTACATATTCATTTTTTTGGACACCAGAGACAACAGAGTGCATTTATCATAGTTGCAAGACTGCTCAGTTTCTCTACACTCACATGTATCCCTCCACCATTTTGCGGGCGTAGTCTGCAGCGTCGTCAAAGTACTGCAGGTAGGCTTGCACCTCACTTAATGTGCTCCAAATCCTGAGCAGGTAGATATGAGTGTCGGCCAAAACCGGTTCTGATTTCTCTATGCAATTTCTGCAAATTTTTACCACCTAAAGAAATATAAATGTATAAAATAGAAACATTTTAAAAAGGAAGTAGGATTGAGCATTGCTGAGACAGACGTTAAGCTTTAGTTTTTTTTATGTGGTTAGTTGAATTTGATGCTGTACCTCATGGTAGTCACCCTTTAATCGAGCCTCATCCAACTTTTCCAGCATTTTCCAGCAATAATCTGTTGCCTCTTTTACCTGCTCCTCTGAAGGCTGCAAATGAGAGAGATTGATCAAACGTTAGTGAGAAAATCAAACACTGTTTCATCAAGTTTTAGCACACTGACACTTAAATATCTAATGAAGTGCACTCACTTTCTAGAGAACCCACTGCTTATTTTAAAAGATAACAGGTCTACTTTTGTTGAGGTCCATAAAGGTGAAAGTCTGATTATTTTTATCTTGTGTTTTTGACCTTTGACTAACTGAACGCGCCTTGACAATTGTTGTTCTGATAACACACAATTTACTCATATCAAAATGCATGTACATAATTATGGAATAATTCTCAGTTATTACAGTTATCAGGCGCAAGTCAGGCATATTGCAACAGATATGGTCAATATATATGATTGTTTCAGTTAAAAAAAACAAAGTAATAAACACCTTTAACTACATTCTGCTGATATGTTATGACACAAGCTATTTATAACTTGTGACACACACATACACTATCACACAGGCACACAGAGTGGGCTGGCAATCGTCACACTGACAGAAGCGTAGTGCCTCATGTTTCACAGATTAAGATAAGGTCAAGCCTATCATTGAGAGCCATCCAATTCTTACGCTTTTTATGTTTTTATGTACATTGATTTACACACCTCAGTGTATTAAATGGAAAGTTTTAAACAGTTAGGAATTGGAAGTTGAATATAAATCGTGTAATATAACAAATATTCCAACTAATCCTCATCTACAATAAAACATTGAAATAAAGTCATTGACAACCCTGAAGTAGTTTAAGTGATTGAGAAAATAAAGTTTATTTTAGTTTATTTTAGTAGTATTTTAATTTCTCTATCTTGCTGCTTGTCAGACATGTGTATGAATGCAGGCAGACATGCACACAGTTTAAAGCTCGACTCATTGGAGATTATCTTTGCTTAAAATAGTCACTGTGGCTCTGCTTCTCATGTTTCCCATCTATACGTGTCACCCAAGTCAGTATAATTGTAGTGAGACTGGTTTGGTCGCTTTTTTTTTTTTTTTTTTGCCTTGTGCAGTGTAATATTCTTTCTGTTTCACTCTGTCAGAGGACGAAAAGCAACATTTTATGAAACATAGACACAAACCTTGACTCCATCCTGTTCCTTT
Organism: Euthynnus affinis; assembly: GCA_029490765.1. Lineage (NCBI taxonomy): Eukaryota > Metazoa > Chordata > Actinopteri > Scombriformes > Scombridae > Euthynnus > Euthynnus affinis. The sequence continues at coordinate 14,850,552 of CM055842.1, forward strand.
CCCGCCAGTTTCAAGTCATCTTTGATGTGGTTCTTGCAATGCTCACACGTGCAATCAAAGAAGTATTGTGTTTTCAGCAGTCTTTGTCTCTCCTCAGTCAAATTCAAGAAGTCCACATAAGCGACTGACAGCTCCTCTCCCGCTGCGATCTTACCCAGAGCACGCAGCTCAATCCTGAAGATAGGAAACACTCAGTTAACACTACTAAATGCAAGCAGACATTCATTACATGCAGAGTGACTGGTTTAGTTTTACTATCAGGCTTCTTTTCTACAAATTGCAACTTTAAAAGCTGGTTAAACACTGTTCCATGTTGTGGCTTTCAGTTCAGTCAGTGCAGATGAAGGATTGAAGGAGTGGATGAAAGTGAATATCAGACAAATTATGTCACATTTAAACTTTTGTGTACCAATTTTTACCACTTTTCTGAACTAAAATGTTTTACTGGGTCTCTTTCCACCTTTAACAAAATCAATGAATGTTGAAGTAAAAAAAAGGCTTAAATGTGAAATAATTATTGACATTTAGCTTAGAAAATGGAATATGCAGTTGGAAATATGGTTTTTAGTCATGTTTGGTCTGATGTTACGTGGTGTTAGAGCTGAACTAACAGGAAGTTGTTGTCAAAAGAGCTGATGAAATACACGAGATACACACACAGCACTTTGTGGCATGATAGACAGAGATACACAGTGCGGTACACAAAGTGACAAACCAAGTTCACATAAAACTTTTGTGTGGAAATGACAAACAGTTTTGTGGTAGATGAACTTACGGCAGGTGAAAATAGTGCAGAGAAACTACCAAACCAGCATGATGTGATGCTAAAAAATCTAAAAGTTAGAGCATTCAAGTAGTTTGTTATCTTGATGTATTTTATAATCACTGAATCACATCAAACCTGCAGTGCATACTGCAAAGCACTGCTGACAAAAACGTTTATTTTTCTACAGTGGATGAAATGGGAGCGAGGATGGTAAACTCAGTAGTGATGGAGCATCTAACATGTCTCAATGTTGCTTTAAACAGTAACACACTAAAGAGGCTTTAGACTGAGGTAACGCACCTCCGTTGAGAATGATACATAGTATTCACAGCCGATTGACTGAAAGACAAACAGGAAGCAGTTTTACACCAAATGCAACCTGACAAACGCACATTCACACACACCACAACACGTTAACACACCAACGTACAAATTATAAAAACGCTGAGCATTTTACGTTTTCAGTCAAGTTAGATTCTGCAAGAATAAGAAAAAAGACAATAGACATCACTGAAGTCACTTTTTTTTTAGTAAACTAGTGTTGTGTGTTACTTACTTTCCATGGTTGAGGATGACGGTACAGTTTGGCCAGCAGTCATGATTCACAAGACACAGATTTGGGAAAACACCCACTCCCACTGCCTGAAGGCCCCTCTGGTCGCTCACAGTGAAGCCGTTACAGTTAATCTAAGAGGAAGAGTAGCATTGTTCATTTGAACACAGCACTGGTCAAATTTCAGAACACTTATTGCTATCACAGAGATCAGTTTCTGAAGTTATATACAAAACAAGTCATGCACAGTGAGAATTTCAAAAAGTGAATGGTTTGCTTCAATGTCTCCACTAACTTCTTGAAAGGACAAATAACTAAAAGTAGGCAATATAAAAATAAAGACTACAGTTGTGTCCTAATTCAGTGCAGGTCTAGGGCCGCAACTAGTGATCATTTTCATTATCAATTAATCTGCCAATTATTGTCTTGGATAATCTATTAGATGTTTGTGTTTGATCTATAAAATGTCAGAAAAGAGTGAAAAATTCTTAGGAAAGTATTCAAAACAATAAATCAATTATCTAAATAGTTGGCGATTCATTTTCTGTCTGAATACAGCTTTTTCAACTAATTATTGCAGCTCTAAATGGGTTTACAAAAATATCCTAGTGTAAAACAGATTCCTGTTCTTCAAATGTTCCAACATGCTATTGTCAGGTTAATATAATCCAGCTAATTTGGTCCTTGGAACGTTTGAGTATTGATTTGTTAATCCTGGATAAAGCTGAAATAATGAGAGTTGAAGCTGTGCTGATCATGTGATAGCAGTGTTGGGAACCCTCCCAACATGCATGTGTGTTCCTGCATTGTTACTGCTGTTATTTTGTTCTACAAATAGAAATTTAGATAATACCAGTGAGGTCAGACTGCCAGTGATGTTGGCTGCATGATTTGAGCAGTTCTCTTCTTTGATCATGTGAGAGGTTTTCCAGTGATAATCGTAAACCTGCTATGAAAATGAAACCTTACGTAAAACCTCTCAAAAAGCATCTTTAACTGCAAAAACAATTTGCAGTAAAGTGAGCTCCGCAGTCAATTATTTGATAAATTTTGGTATTTCAAATGTCAAATAAAATGCTGTTGTGTTTTAAAAGTAAGAAGCTTTTAGTTGTATTGGTTCCTTTCCAACCTTTAATTTTGGTGTATGTTTAATCATGTGTAAGTGTATCTAATGCTCCATTATAAAAAATTAATTGTGATAATTACACCAATAGATAAAGATTTGTCAATAACCTGCATGTTCTCATCTAAAATCATAATAATATCAACATTCTCTAATTATCTAAAAATCTGGGAGAGATATTTGTATCTGAAACATATGTGTTAATGTATGTGCTTCACCCTAAAATATCTTAGTCAATAAGCCTGAAGTTTTGCAGGCTTGGAGATAAGGATTGGTTGCTATGACAACATTTCCAGATTCATTTTAAACTAGCTTCAAAAAGCAAAAAATCCAGACTCATGTCAAATCATCAGCGTTCTAATCTGGATAACCTGGTTTTTCACATATGGAGAACGCACTTCGAGAAATGCAGTCAGAATTGATCAACTGATTTATGATTAGTTTGAACCACACTTATATTCATAAACCCAGAAATATCACATGACTACTTGATATTTAACAGAGATTTGCCTTCAGGTGTTGCAGCATGGAAAAATCTGAAGGATTCAAAGACTTAAATTTGTTCTTATTAGCAGACCAGACATGTTGTTAAACACTTGGAGATATTCAACTTTTACCATTAAAATGGTGTATTGTGGGCCGGCTATTACCAAGCGTTAAAGTTAAATGTCATGAGTTGTGCTTCAGGTATGACTCCTCAGATTATCACCGGTATTTACTGCTTTGTCCACTATTGAGGGGAAACTTTCGGGTGTTAAACATGAAGGTATTTGATTTTCTGCTTTGACAAGGAAGACTGAATGTATTAGCTTTGGTCTGTTCTGGCTATCTCCTATCCACTAAAGAAGCCTCTGATTTGGGATACAACTACCATCTACATGAAAAGTAATCATTGGATGTCAAATACAAGGGAGATATTCTTTAAACGCACCACTCCAAACATATGTGAGACAGCGTCAAGCGTGTGCTGCTTGCTGCTACGAGGCCAGTAGTCCAGGAAGTTGTGGATATCCACTTTTGTTTCCTTCAGCTCATCCTCTTGCATGTCAGCAATGTGGTCCTCCAGTTCATCCAGCGTGGTCAGCTGCATGTCAGATACTACACTGCCCTCTTTGTCCAGGCGCCACATGATGCGGGCCACCAAACTGACCACAAAAAAGAACAATGAATAAGAAGACATGTGACTTCAAGGGTACAAGCTTATGTGACCAATGGTGGTTAGACAATACAAGTTAATTTATTGATCAAATATCAAGTATCATGTAACATGTTTTCCTCACTTCCACTCCCACTTACCGGATGCTCTCATTGGGTGCTTTGCCATAAGCTTTGATGGCACCACACTCTTGCTTGTGTTTGGCCCAGCCAGCTCGCTGGCAGGTCCGATCACAGTAATGAGCAAATTTGCACTGGCCGCACCTCTGGAGCTTCTCTTGTCTGCGGAAACAGCTGTGGCAAATACGCTCTGCCAGACTGCAGAAAAGAGAATAAACAAAGATATTATGATATGTATATTACATTAGCGTTACCTCATTGCTGGCCAAATGTACTGATATCGTAAGTTATTTTTCTCCTTTTTATATGTGGTTTTCTGCCAGTTTCAAGATAATCTTGAATTTGAGCATGAAAGTTCTTTTGATATTTTTCATATAATATACAAGTTGATAACCTGAGAAAGGGAGCTCATTCTTGACCTTAGGATTAACATGTGTGACAAAATAAAACCATCTTTTTCAAATCATTTCAAACCTTGAGTTGAGATTATTTTGTCACACAAGTTGGTTACTGTTCTAAACATTATTCAAAAATATCTGTAGTGAAATTATAGTTGGTTTGATGTAAAGTCTGATCTGTGTGTTATTTTTAGGAACACATTTTAAACCACAGAGTAAATATTCCACTAGAAATGTTTAAGTTTTATGCTTTGTTGTCAGATTCTGAAAGATGTTAAGATATTTTCAAGATTTTTCCAAAAAGTCATCAGATAATGATGGATATAATGACATATGGTAGAATACTACTAAGCAAACTGGCTGAAAGATATTAAAAGATGCACATACCATTTATGGGCAATGATAGGTCATGTTTGTCTCTCAAAATGTCTTCCACATTTGTTTGTCCACTTCACAATTCATCTCAAACAACATTGATGACATTTGGAAAAACATTTTTGTGTTAGATGTGGGGCAACAATTTCCAAGCCTGGACAGAGGTATGTTTGTTTCTGATTGTTCCAGATACAGTTATCGCCATTTTGTGTTTGCTTGTTACATCATAATACCAGTAGTTATTAAGTTACAGCTATGTAAACATATTCCCTTGAGGATGAATAGTCTGCATTGGATTTGCCTTTACAAACACACATTCACATACAGTCATATAACATTTTGTAAGATTACACACTCCCATGTCATCGTCAATCCAGAGTAAATCAGATTTAGGATAAGGATACAGTAGATTTGCTGAAAATTTTGAATTAAAGATGAATAAATACAGCTCAATTGGACAAATGTCCCCCTTGATGACCATTTTTGATCCCATCCCCCATCACTGAGCGCCCACAACTTCCATCAACACTTTACCTGTCAAACACAACAGCTGCGAGACTGGGCTCAGAAAAGATGACATCTCCAGCCCAAAACTCCTTGGTAGCCTTCAGACCCCTCCCTTTCTCAGGTGTGCTAAATATTTCCACGTTCTCCATGGTAGCAGCACCGGTTCTTGAGACGCTGGCAGACGAAAGAGGAGTGTGTCAGTGCTTGAGAGAAGCTAAATACTCAGCTAAGGGATGGGTAGTTGAAGATCTCGTAGACCAATCAGTGGCTTCTGTGTTCTCCAAGAATGACAACTGGACATTCCACACCCAAGGTACTAAAATAGCCATCCACCTCTTGAACTGTACCAAGAGAGACAGAAAATAGGTTGGTGGTCTTTTGTCGCATTAGTTCACTGAGAAGTAAAATGTCTTCAGAGGACACATTTTTCAATAAAGCTGAGGACCTTATCTAGGTGTAACTCCTCTGAAAGTCATTTTCATTCTCTCAGACTCATTCAGACATTTAAATTTTTTGTCCTGTTAACTGACAGAAAGTCCCCCAACCCCCCAACCCATGAATTGGTAAGTGCTCAGTCCCAGAGGGTTATTTTTGTCCCTCAGTTGGGCCTGTCTGTCATGCGTCTGTGGTGACGTTGGACAGCTGTGAGAAGTTTGACAGACGCAGAGCTGAACTATCGTTAAGTCTCCACACTGTTCTGGTGCTTTCTCTAACTCTCTCTCTCTCTCTCTCTCTCTCTCTCTCTCTCTCTCTCTCTCTCTCTCTCTCTCTCTCTCTCTCTCTGTGTTTCTAAATCCAACATAAGTTAGAAAAGAAACACACTGCTTTCACACACACACTGTGGGGACAACTTTTTTGGTCCCCAAAAATGAGCTTACTGCCCACAACATGAGTGGACTACAAGGTATAGGTTCCCACAGTGCGATACATACAAACACCAAAACTCATTCAAAGCATGTGAACACACATTCATACATTTTCAGCTACATTTATTCTGCTTAACATGTATGTCAGCACTCCACAGAACAAATATCAGCCAGTCTTTAAAAAACGCAGTTTGTGAAAGCCTATACAAACCAACCAATTAGCATTCTCCCTACTCAGGACACCAGATTTTGAAGGTTTCAGTTGTATTCTCTGACTCTGAAACCAAATTATCTTTACAGTGGAGTTTTACGAAAGTGACAACAATGAGAGACAAGACTAAAGTCAAATATAGCAGTCGAATATAGCGGCCCCCTGATGAAAGCTTAAGTTTGATTTTCAAAGTTTAGATCAAAGCTTTTAAATCATCTTTCACAAATCTAGCATAAATAAAATAAGTACAATGCTTGTGTAAACCTCACACACCCTACACACACACACACAAAGATGTTTGTGTTAAGTTTGTTCTTTTAATCGATGCTTACAACATGCTTTACATCAGCAACAAGCACAAATGCACAAATAACATGCAAAAGCTTTTTTTTAATACACTGATCAGGCCAGATATACCACATCACAGATTAGAGACGTCACACTTCGAAGAAGTCGAGGTGCGACCCTGAGGCAAACTTATTCTCCAGAAGCACCTTCATCAGTTTGGCTGCAGACTCCTTGCAGTCAAGCAGATTATAACGGATGCCTGTTAACCTCTGAATGTCTTCCTGCATCTCTGTGTCCAGAGGACCTGAAAGAAAGCAGAAAGTAATATTATATATTGCCTTTTGTCCTCGATAGGATATACATATGAGAGTTAAATGTGGGGATACAGTACATCCTTTCAGCTTATTTTCTTTTTTTTCCTTTGTGTGTAATAGTGTTGAAAGCTTCAGAACAAGTGGATCTTGCTCTTTCCCATAACAAATATGATATCACACTTGATTTCAGCTTGACTGTACATCATATTTCTTTCTTCCTTTCTTTTTCACAATATTGCTTCTCCAAAACATGTATAATCCCGTCCTCCTGGCTGATATAACAAGTTACACGTACCTGGAGAGTAGCTGAGGACTTTGACATTTGGCTCCTCCTCAGCCAGCACCCTGAACATCATTACCCTGGCTGATTTGGCGGTGCAGTACAGCACCCAGGATGACATGACCTGCATTGCAAACGTCGAGGAGCAGTTCACCACACTCCAACGCAGACCCTCTCTCGGTGGAAACACCTGCAGAATCCCTGCAGTCAGCGCCAGAGCAGAGCTGACATTGAGGGACAGATAGGAGTTCACCTGGTCAAGGTTGGTGAAACTGGAAAACCGGGAAATGTCACCCAAAGAGGCTGGGAGCAGAGAGAGGAGATGAGTGGGAGGGTGTAAAAACAATGAGAGGTTAACATGAGATGCAAACATAAGGGGTCAACATACAAAATCAAATTATATCGGCTACTCACTGGTTGAGCTCAACAAAAGGCAAATTATCCAAGACTCACCAGCATTGTTGATAAGAAGCACATGATCTATTTCATTCAAACTCTCCTGTCTTGCAACGCTCACTGTCTCATTCACACCATCTTGTGTGCTTAGATCAGCTGTGATACAGTGAACCACCAGGTTCTGGTCCTCAGTGAAGCTCTGCAGCTCTTCCTTCAGCTCCTGGAGCAAAGTCCCAGTGCGAGCCACCAGCAGCAGGACAGAGCCAGGCTTGAGATAGTGGGACACCTGGACGAACACATGTCATGACATTTGTTTCTTTCTTACTCTTTTTGTCATTTTCTTTTTTTTTTTAAATAAGTGGATCACTTACTTGGTGTGCCAGCACTCGTCCAAAACCCTTGGAGGTTCCTGTGATGATACAGACACACCGGCCGAGATTCCTGACGTTTGTAGAGTTGATGTCTGACATCTCTTCAAAATTTCTGTGGTGATGAAAACACAGACAAGGAGGACAGGAGTGTGAGTGTGGAGTGGATGTGGCCACTGGGCTACTTTTATAAGTCAACATCAGCAGGCCAAACTAATTCATTTCATGCTTTATGTCTTACAGTTAAAAGAAAATCAAGAGGGGGAGTCTGTGTGGAGTACGCCACATAAGTAAATGGAATAACTGAACATTTTAAAGACTTTTTAAAAAGTATTCGCTAAAACTATTTCAGAATGAATAAATCAATTCAGAAAAATGAAATAGATATACAAATTGGTACCTTTAATTATAATTTTATACCTTTTTTAACAGCTTTTCAACTTTCATCATTTAATTATACGTTTGATTCAGCACTTCATACATTGTAATTTGCTGACAAAAATAATGATTTTAATGAACTACTGAAAAACATACAACTTAACATAACTTTTATGAGGCACACTTAAGGCACACAGTAGTTTCTCTTGATAAATTATGCACCAAAGCATAATTTATCAATGTAATTTATCACTGTAATCATTCATTTATTATCAGTTATTTCCCATGCTGCTAAGGCAAAAAAAATCAAATGATCTGTGCCATTAAAGGTCTGGTACTCCACCACACACCCAAAAAACAGTACAGGCCTATCAATGCCTCCCCATTGTATGTCATTGCATTAAAGGATAGATCCACATTTTTTCATGTCTGTCTTAAAACAATACTCACATGCCCAGATTTCATTAAACATTACCAATAATATTATGATAGCTGTATATAATGTCTTTAGAGCTCTCATAAATGCTATTGGTTATATCTGCCTTTCCTGCTATTATAAGTTAAAATCTGTTGTGCAAATGGTCCATGAAAACAATTTTTCCCCCTTAATCCATTAAACTGTGTAAGGTTCAGTTGTATTCTACAAAAGGAAAGAGTTTATATACTCATATCTTCATTTAAAGTGTCATTGGTTGTAGCAATAATAATGATAACAATATTTAAAAAAAACAAAACAAACAAACAAAAACATTGTTTACAAAGCACTTAACACTTAACTTCTCTGCACTCATAAACAAAACTCACAAATAGCGCACATATGGAAGACCAGGGACAGTTGTAACACTTTTTGCGATTTACCCAATAAATCAAAAAAGATTGGAACTGGAACAGGCCATTTGCTATCTATCTATCTATCTATCTATCTATCTATCTATCTATCTATCTATCTATCTATCTATCTATCTATCTATCTATCTATCTATCTATCTATCTATCTTTAGGTTTTTAAAATATAAATGAAACTTGGTTCATCGATGGCTAGTTTGACACATGTAAAAATGTGACACTTCAAAAGTAGTAGCTAATATGAGATTTGAAATTCTTATGGCTCACATATTACCTTCTCGTTGGTGTTTGAACAACAAAGTTGTAATTTCCTCTTTAGTATTAACTAACTTCATGTCTGCACACATCAAATTTAGACAGCTAAAATTAACAACTGACATTCAAGGAAATGAGAGAAGCAAAGCAAAGATTCACTTTTTGTTGAATATTACGTTTTGCGTTTCTTGGTAAATTTAAATAAATAAGTTTTACATTTGTGCCTTTGCTTCAGTCAGACAGACATAGATGACAAGATGATCAAATAGAGGCACACTAATCCATATTAAAAACACTAAATAAATCCTGATAAACCTACTTCAGGCCTGGCTACTAGCTGTACTGGATTTAATAGATCATAGCGCCCTCATGTGGCCAAATGCAGCCAGAGCATCCCTTGAGACCACAGAGATGAGACCAGTGAGTTTCCCCTCCAATGCAAACACTGTGTTGTTGCAGCTGTGAAAGTCCCTGTACAGGCATTCAGGTTGCCAGCATGTGGCAGTCAAACAGGTACAAATGTATTAATGTACAGAAAAGCGTGATATTCAGATTGGACTCCTCTTTGGAAATTAGCACATTTTATAATATACAAATGTTAAATTACCTTAAAACTAACATTGTATCTGTAGATTTGAGTAACTCAATTGTGTAACTATACCGACTATACCAACTCTTTTTAATATAGTTAATAAGCAGTAAACTGGTAGTTTGGAAATCCATACACAAATAAACAAATGTATTCTGCAGTTAATTACTTAATGAATCATGCAGACATGTATGTATCCACAAAAGCAAATGCTTTACAAAAAGATTAAACACTCTGATAGTCATCCTGCCCTGGAGCTTTTAGAGTTTACTCTGCATGTGCTTCGTGCCTTGCAGAGAAAATTCTGGAAGTTCCTCTCCAGTCCTTTAGAGGGCACACTGATGCCCATTTTCTTCACTACTGCAGCAACTCCACACAGCAAGGAAGAAATGAGCTTCAAAACTGAGCTGGATGAGAAACTATAGCAAAACAACAGGAGATGATGTAACAAATACTTCTGTGATATTAATAAACACAGAAAACTTTACAGTAAATTATTAGTAAGAGGCAAAAGAGGAAAGGAAAGACTGGTACTTTACAGCACCTGTAAAGTATAAAAATAAGCCATTTAGGCTATATGTACAGTATAAAGGACAGACATCCTATTTGAAGTTGCATTAGAGTTGGACGGTTTTGATTATTTCTTTCTACATGTGGCCATTTTTGTTTAGTTGTGCTGGTTTAGCACTGAAGAAAACAACCCAGCTGAGGACTGAGACACTGATCTGTTACAGACTGCTGCAGAAGTGAGCTGCATGCTTTTTTGACTGTACATATGATACAAGGACCACCGCTTAATATTGGGTCACATGACGCTTTGGCGACTTGTGGAACCTCAGCAAAGTCAGTAATTAAACTGTGCATTGTCACAAAACAGAGATAATTCACTTCAATACCTCTATTACTGAAGTTTTATCTAAATCGCTGGAGAGAGCCCCTTTAAGTTGAAATCAGGGCTGATCTATGGTAAATATGTAAAACACTGAAGTGTTTTTTTTTTACATGACATGCCATATATTCAGTGTTTGCAGCTCCTTAAATGTGAGAATGTGAAGCTTCTCTTTGTCATATGTACCTGAATATATTTGGATTTTGGGCTGTTGATCAGAAAAAAACATTTAATCATTTTGTGCAAAAATGCATTTAAAAGTTTATCTGAAGCTTATATGAGGCTTCAACAGTCTGAGTTATTCATATCAAAATTCCCTCTTTGTATTTCCTCAGACAGTGTTTTCTTGTTGAGCTGCAGTGGAAGTATAGTAACAAAAAAAGGAACTTTGGCACTAAAAAGACTGTAAAGTCAAACGATACCTACTTGATTTGACTAATTTGGATGACTGAGGGTTCATATTAGCTTCAGACAAACTTAAATACATTTTTGCACGGAGGGACTGTGGATTTGTCCCCCATCACTTACATTATAAGTGCATTATGAAGGAATCTTCGAATGGTCAGTATGAACAAGAGGAATTAATGATTATAGAAAGAAAAACTTGACTTTAAAATTTTGAAGCTGTCCTTTAAGAAATTTCAACAGGCATTTATCTCAGCGTTAGAGAGAAAATAATCGAGAAAATGATGAGTAGATTAATCGATAATGAAAATAACCGTTAGTTGCAGCTCTAATTATTTGCATTCTTCCCAAACAATCACTAAATCAGATATTTGTTTACGTTCTTGGTGTGTTATCTGATTTATCAACATAAATTAAAACACTATTAGCCCACTGTTTCCATTCAACATCTCATCCACCTCCATCCATCTATCCATCCATCCATCCGTCCATCCATCTATCCATACATACATACATACATGCATCCATCTGTCCATCCAACCATCCATCCAACCATCCATGCATACATCCATACATCTGTACTCTGTACATGCATCCATATATACATACATCCATCTATCCTTACATCCATCCAACCATCAACCCATCCATCCAACCATCCATCCATCCATACATACATCCAACCATCCATCCATCTCCTTTCATGCACCCATACATGCCTCCATACATACATACATACATACATACATATATGTATGGATGCATCCATCTATCCAACCATCCATACATCTGTACAGGCATCCATACATGCATTCATCTATCCATCCATACATGCATTCATCTATCCATTCATCCATCTCCTTCCATCCATCCATCTATCCATCCATCTATGTATCCATCCTGGGGACTGTATATGACTCTATAGGCTTTTCCCGAGGGAGAGCACTGACTGGATGGATGCCAAAAGGGGGCGTTTGTATCATGCAGCCGGAGGGGCGGGACCAGAGGTGGGTGTGTGTCTCTCAGCTGATGCGCGTATCAACCGACCGACTCCATCATCAGCATCCGACGCTGACAGCGGTCGAAGACAGCATCCCTAATATTACCGACCCACGGTAGCAACAATAATTCAGAGCCCGGCCGACCAGGACTGACGTTGCTGTCTTGTGACAATATTGTTTTTTGAGGCTGCCATCTTAAAAACCGCCGAGCTGCAAAATAGTGAGTAGCCTTTGATGATGGACCGCCAGGATGCTACAATCGGTAAATCAAAGCTACTGCATGATACGTCGTCAATGTCAATGACGCTGTGCATTTTGATTTTGGTGTTTTTCATTCAGCGAGAATCGTGCGTTTGTTTTTAGTCACGGGCCTCGGGAGCGCAGTCGATTCAGGGCTTGATGCGGATGCTGTTAAAGCCGCCCTTGCCGCCCAGGGATGCAGAGAAAAAGGGAGAGAGAGGGAGTCGTGAGGGGAGGGGATTGAGGCAGAGCAGTAGATAGATAGGCAGTGTATTTTACTACTACTACTATTCACCCAAGTGGAAGTAAACCTCTAGTAAATGGGCTGAGAAGGGGAGGTGCACTGACATTACTGCATCTCTGTCTGTCTGTCTGTCTATCTATCTATCTATCTATCTATCTATCTATCACAACAAGGTTAATATGCTACTGTATGGGTTTGATGATGAGAATGTTCATGTGTGAGAAAACTAATACTTCATATTGTGATTCATTGTTAATGGCTACAAATTAAATTCATGTATATTGATATATAGCCTACAGTATGTACAAGTATATATATATTAGCATATATTTGCACTCTACACTCAGTTGCCAGTTTATTAGGTACACCTATACAGCTCTGTAATAAATCCTATCTTCATTAAGGTTATAATAATTCAGTTTTTGTTGAAACTGTTTCAGAGAAGTGCATAGAGTGGTGTGGTCATGTTGGAGGTTGTAGTTTTTGTTTAATCAAATGATATTATATTTAGAGGTGTTTCCTAAGTGTTTGGGGGGCTTTTTTACTTTTATTAGATGGGATAAAGTGAACAGCAAACATGAAACAATGTTGAAATTACATGGTCAGTATCCTAAACACTTAAAATAACCAGGACGCCCACCAAGAGGTGTTGCTCATATTTACTTTCTACCCTCAGTGATATAAATGGGAAGATGGACAAAATATTAGAAACATCTCTCAGTAAGAAACTACAGCCTCTAAATGTAGACTACCAGTTTATCAGGTACACCTAGTCTAGCACAGTCTAATACAATAGCCCTGCAGTAACTCCTACCTTCGTGAAGGATTGTTTAAACCATTTAACTTTATGGTAATTTTTTGATTGTATTGTATTATACTAAGAGGTGTGTCTAATGTTTTGTACCTCCCCTGTATATCAATGAGGATGTAGATTAAATGTTGTCATCATAACCAGGGCCAGATGAGTGCTGGGGCAAAAGTGAGGTGCAGGCCCCTATGTAGGCCCCCCTTCTTTACCACAAAGCCCCAGAAACCAGTCAATATTCCTAAAATACTATACATGCCCAAGGTTTTCTGTCATTTAACTTACAATAATTTGTATCATTATTATTAGTAGTAGTAATAGTAAAAGTGTTAAAAGTCGATTGTCTATTAGTAGACAGGGCCTCAAGATTAGGTAAAATGTAAAAGCTAACAGGCATTTACCATTTACCATTTCAGTCATAGTTTTATTAGTGAATATTACTAAACAAACCTGCAGTCCCATTAATACCACTAAGTATTTGCCACACAGTCAATCTTTGGCCTTTGGTGCCCCTGAGAGTCTGGGGGCCTGGGACAATTGCCCATTTTGCCCAGTTGATAATCTATATATAAAAATAATAATAACAATTATAATGTGTAATACGATAATTTTTAACAGCATCATAAACTACAGCCACAAGAATTAACAAAAACTTGAACCAACATCTCTCTAAAGCAGTTTCAACAAAAACTAAACATTATAATCTTCATGAGGGTAGGCTTCATCGCACTGCTGCATTAATTTTAGTTGGGTGTGCCTAACAAGCTAGCAACTGTGTGTACATCCAGAGGTTGGACACAAACAGAAAACCTGCATACTGCAGCCTCATGGAAACTAATACAATTCCCCTGTAATAAATAGTAGAGGTAGAGTTTTTGTTTTTGTTGAGACTGTGTCAAAGAGATGTTGATTAAACTCTACTTTATAAAAAAATCCAAAGGTTATACTTATGCATGCTAACATGCTAATAATGTCAGTGTATCATGTTTTTCATTCTAGTTTAGTATGTTAGCATCCTATTAGCACTAAACATAAAGTACAGCTAAGGCTGATGGGAATATCTGTAGTTTTCCAGGAATTTAATAAGCCAAAATATTGCACAAATTAAAAATCTGAGCTGATTTTAGTGTAGACTAAAAGTCTGGAGATCATCGACAGTATTCCAATTGATCCTGAAGGCAACATGAATATCTGTGCCAAATTTCATGATCATCTGTCCAATAGTTTCACTGAAAATCAAAAATGTCAACTATATGGTGGCACTAGAAAAACTAAGTTAGTTTAAACTTTTTAAAAAAGTTAAAGTTAGAGATCAAAGTCAATAAGATTCATCCTCTGTACAAACTTTCATGGCAATCCATCTTATAGCTGTTGAGGTATTTTAGCCTAGATCAGTTAAATCAGCACTTCTCTGACACAATGTTAACAAAAGTGAAGCTTCACTTAATTTGTATTTATTGCAGAGCTGTTGTTTTGAACTGCATACTAGTATGCAGGTGTTCCTGTTATTATGTCCACAAATGAAACACTCTCCTCCAGTCCAGCGATACTGATGGAAACAAAACACAGAGCAAGAAGCTTCACTCTTACCTACAAAGTGTGAACATGATAAACAGATGCCATAAACAGAAACTAACAGTGTAATTTGTTCCAATTAGCATCATTCAGCTGGAGGACAGGTTTATTTTTACACTTTATTTATACCCTCACTATGTATACGTGTAATTGTCCAGACTTATCTATCTGACCTTTTTCATTTTTATCATGGTGGGAGGACCATGCTGCCCCTGTATGTGGGCTGGATTCTATTCTGCATTAGCTATTATTGTATAACTAGTCATTATGCAATTACAATATTGTATAACTCCTTTCGTTTTTCTGTGTTCCTCTAGTGTGTGTGCCCCCACTACCTGCATTAGGTTGTGATGACCCACACTACTTCCAAATGTATCTGTGACCCTCCCCAATCCTGACTCCTAACCTCTAATCCCTGACCTTTGACCCCCACTATGGGCAGTGTTGGCAGTGGGGTGGCAGGAGAGCAGGAGTTTGCCATGAAGTCTGTGGGCACGAGGACCACCCTGCCTCGGGCCCCTCCTCTCTCTCGCCGTTGCCCTGCCGACCGCAGCTGCAGCGCAGAGCGATTGCCCCGCCCCCCAGCGACTATATCTGACGGGACGGCTTCTAGCGATGAACGAGGGAGTGTTAGTATCGGAACTGGGACCTGTACCGGGACTGACCGGCCCACCGAAACAGCCTCCTCCACCAACACTGAATGTACCATGACGGCCCCATCCAACAACAACCAGTTGGAGTGTGGCAATGGAGCGGGCAGAAGGGAGAGGGAGTGGGAGAGGGAGAGAGAGAGACAACGTGAGAGGGGGAGAGACAGGGACCGGGACCGAGACTGGGACCGAGAGAGGTTAGAGAGGGAACGTGAGAGGGAGAGGAACCGGGAGAGGGAGCGGGAACGAGTGGAAAGGGAGAGGCTGGAGCGAGAAAGGGAGCGAGAGAGGGAGAGAGCCAGAGAGAGGGAGCGAGAGAGAATCGAGAGAGAGAAGATAGAAAGGGAGAGGGAGCGAGAGAGGGAAAGAGAGAGAGAGCGGGAAAGAGAGAGGCTGGAGAATGAGAGGTTGGAGAGAGAGAGAGAAAGGGAAATGCAGGCTGCAGGTCTAGATCTTTGTGGGAACATTGTGGGCCGAGGAGCAAGCGAGAAGAACAGCGTTGGCATGACCCAACACCAGCACAGAGAGATGGTGGCTGCGAGAACTGACAGCGAGAACAATCCATCCAGCCACAACCCTCCAAACCATAACCCACCCAAGATTCTGCCAGTGTCTGGAAAACTGGAGCAGGTACTTCAGGATGTGGAACGGTGGTTCCCAACCTCACAAGGAGTCACAAGATGATTACCTGGATATGAAATAGTTAAAACCAAAAGTCTGCTGTTTATTTTTCCAGACTTTTCACTAATCTTTGTGTTTTTCTTGTAAAATATTTTAGTTCTGTGTAGTTTATCTCTAAAAACTTGAATGAAACAGCTTCAGTTGAACTGCTCACAACTCATATAAACACTGTAGCAAGGGGTCACAAGTCAGACACCACTGACTTAGAAGACCTGAGAGAAACATATTTACATTTTGAACTCTTAAAGGATAAATCCAGGCCTTTCAAGACTGTCTAATTACAGTACTCACATGCCATATGTATGTTCAAAGTAATCAATCCTCCTGTCCAAATTGACTGTGGAGAAATCTCTTCCTTGTGCAACTGGTCATGTAAAGAGACAAAATCCACAGTGCTCTTTCTGTACAAAAAGTTAATCTAAAATTAAGATGACTTAGCCAAATGAAGTGGGTATCTTCCAAACTTGTGGTCTTTTTGGTACAAAATTCCCCATACCCACTTGATTTGGCTCTCTCAGATTGCTGAAGCCTCAACTGAACTTGAGTTGCATGCAACTAAGGCTGTGGACTCTTCATCACCAATGTGGACAGGAGGCAAGATCACAGTGACCAAAACCTCTCTCACTGATCTTTAAAACCATCATCACCAACCACCAACCATGTCATCTGGCACTCATTTGCAAGGAAGGCATAATGCCACAGGAAAAAACTCAATGCAAGCTGTTTCAAATACAGTATATCATAATATGTGTATAATGCATGTCCAATATTGTTTTATTGTGCTTAACACATCAGAATTCTGAACTTTACTACTAAAATGACAGTCTTTTTTTGTCAACTGCAATGTTATGTTGTTATTTCTTCATTTCTCCTCTCCATCTCTTTCCTAGGCGATGCAGAACAACTCCGGCCTTGTTCGTCCCTCTGCCTTCAAGCCGGTGGTTCCCAAGAGCTTCCACTCCATGCAGAACCTGGTGGGCCAGGCAGGAGGGGCTGGGAGCGAGGGCAAGACTGAGGCAAGGAGTGAAGGGTTCAGTGAGGGAAGAGGTGGCAGGAGAGGCAGGGATGGGGGAGGAGAGTCAGGAGAGGTCCCAGAGGCCCTGCTCCTGGACCAGGACAGCCCAGTGAGGGTCAGCAGAAGTGAGGGTGGGGCAAATGGTAATGAAGTGGTTCAGGGAGGGATGTCTGACTCAGGGAGGAACTCCCTGACCAGCCTGCCAACCTACACAGGCTCAGGGTCCGGTTGTGGACCCCCAGCAGTCCTGGGGCCTTTAAGTGCTTCCACCAGCCACATCAACAGGTTGGGCATGGTTGGGGCAGCTGCGGGCCTGGACAAGCTGGAAAAGCCTGGTTACCAGGTAGGACCATCAGTCAAAGATACATCACATCCAAAAGTTATAAATGCAACTTGGTGTTATCATCTTGATTGTAGTGTGGTTTTGGTTGTTTCCTCCAGAATGGGTTGAGTGCTTCAGACAGCGGCCGCTCCTCCTCAGGAAAGAGCTCCTCGTCCTATCAGAGGCTGAGCCACCTGAGCGATGCTCCAGCACCTCTGCGCCCCTCCCCCTCATCTGATGACATCATTCAGGACTTGGAGGACCGCTTGTGGGAGAAAGAGCAAGAGGTCAGAGGCCACTCAGAGAAGTCTGATTTTCAGTTATAAATTGCACTTTGTGGACCTTTAGTTGAAAAGAAGCTGCATTTTTAGGGTCCTTTCACCCAGTGCAAAAATACACAAAATCATTCAGCTGTAGCACCATTAAGCCATACAAGTGGTTTTGCTTTTATTTACCCAAGTGTTTCTGAGATTACTGTCTCTAGAAGAATGTAATGGAGGTGAAAAGAATTTGTTTGTGGTGAATAAAAACTTAAATTCAATGGCAACAAATTGTTTCAGAAATGTTGCCCCAGTTAGTCTGGATAAATCATATATCTCACTCGTAACAGTTTTCATAGGCACTATTTCTTAAGTAGAAAGTAGTTCCCATGTTAACAGTGATGTGAGGGCCTCACATGAAATTCTCTTCACCTCCAGATGGATATCATAAAACCCCAACACATAAAACCATGCATGACTAGATACCAGTACGTGTTCAGTGAGAAGGATCCAACCTACAAATAACTTCTGTATTGTATCTTAGAGAAAAGAAAGTGCTGATGTGAATCAACACAGTGGCATAAAATGAAAAGTAAATAAGAGCATTTGAAATAAATAATCAGCATTTTGCACAATTTTGGATCATTTTTTTAGTTGGATGTGTTCTATTTAATAATCATGTTCCTGCTTTGTGGCCTCTTCTTTTCTATTAGGTGCAGCATATGCGCCGCAACCTGGACCAAAGTGAGGCGGCAATCATTCAGGTGTTTGAGGAGAAGCAACGCGTCTGGGAGCGACAGATGGATGAGCTGCGACAGAACTATGCCTCGCGCCTGCAGCAGGTGACCTCACTGCATACTTTGTTCCAGCCAAACATCCTCAAGATCAGGATGTCACTGCACTTTATTTGCAGTTACTTCCTCAGTGATGGGCATAAAATCTTGGTGGAAATCTTGAAAACAAATGCACAGAAAGAAGCGTGTTGGCAAAGTCTGATACAGTAACATTTGTTGAGAGTACATAAACAACAGATTAAACAAGTCAAATGTGTGATTATTTTCTTACAATGCAGCAATGCTACCACTAATTAAACAGCCTTGTATGATAGTGCTCTGTGGTCCACTCATTATCTTGAAATTCAAGTCAAAATTGTTGAGTCTTCAGCTCTAAAGAACTTCCTCAGACCCAAGACCCTGAACATAAAGATCAATTAGAACAATTCAAAGCAATCACTATTAGTTAATATCTTAATCAGATTCTTCATTCAATGTTGTAACAAAAGCATAAAGCATCTGGGTTTCATTTGTGTAGAGGCAGGAAGGACATACAGAAAGTGATTTTGTGCTTGGGACACTAAAAACTGATTTTGAAAATTAAAGCTTACTTTTGGGTGACTAGCTGTGACATCTATTTGTATTGTGTATCTGTGGAGGAAGAATGCCTCTTCCTGCATTGTACCTGGTTATTGTTGGAATTGAGATACAAGTAAATGCATCGTTTGAGGAACATTCAGGCCAAATCTGTCCATGATAATCAAAACTCACAAATACTCATGGTTTAAACCACCAGAAGATGTTATTACAGGATCTGCACGTGTTCCACAATAGATAGACCCCCACCAAATCTTACACTGTGTCTATTTGTCTGCAGGTTACGCGTCGTGCTCAGCGCTCCCAGACTGCCCTGCAGGCCCAGATAAGCCGTCTATCCCAGGACAAGCGGAGGCTCCAGGAGGAGATGGCAGCTCTGCTAGCGCAGAGAGAGGAGCTGGAGAGAAAGTGTCTGGATTACAGGAAGGAGCAGGCTGACATCTTGCCTCGCCTGGAGGAGACCAAATGGGAGGTGAGATATGAGTATATGAGTATGTGCGCTTGAATGGTTCAGGAAAATATTATCAGGGTTACATCATTGTAGACTGAGCAGTGCAGCACGTAAATAAGGGTATGTGTGAAACCCTGTGTCTGGGAGCATGTGTGTACAATCAACCACTCGTAAGCAGTATACCACTCACACACTGTTTGACTCTTGATGCTGCAGGTGTGTCAGAAGGCAGGAGAGATCTCCCTGCTGAAGCAGCAGCTGAGAGAGAGCCAGGCCGAAGTGACCCAGCGAGCTGGAGAGATGGTGGCCCTGAGAGGCCAGCTGAAGGAGCTCAATGCCCAGCTGAGGGAACGGGAGGAGACCATGCTTGGCCTGAAGGACTCCTACAGCACCAAGAGTCTGGAGCTGGAGAAGTGTGAAGGAGAGCTGAGGAGGACTCTGTCAGAGGCAAGTTTTCTTTTCTTTTCATTTACTGTGACACAGAACGTAATACTTTAATAAGGTTCACAAACCCTTATAAGCACCTCCACATCTCCATCCAGGTATTGAGACATACTGAGGAATACTGTAGGTTGTCTTTCCACTTTTCCATAGACGGGTTTTGTAAATAACCATCATTGTGTCTATGCAGAAAGCTAAGATTCATCCTCAGTTTGAACAAAATATAGGTATGAACATTACTAAGAGGACTTAGATTTATATTTCTATACATATACAGTGTATTTACATACTTTTACATTAATCATTAGTCAGCATTAATTTATGCTAATAAAAGCATTAACAAATAATACAAAGTAATCATAAAACAATAATAAAAAAACCTTTTTTTAGTTTTTTAGTTTTTAAATCAATGAATCAGATCCAGGTTATAAACATATATTTGTATATTAGTAGCATTTGTGGACAAGACATTATTCTCAGTGACCACATCTTGGGGAGCAGCCTTAATTATGCTTAAAAACAATGGTCACACTGCACAGTATGTCATCCAACATTGCACAATGATACATAGTTTTGAAACTTGCTCAGATTATTGAAGCCCTCTGATCACAGTTGTCTGCACTAGCAGGGAATGATCGACTTTATTGAAGGCTTTAGAAGGGACTACAAAAAGAGTAACACAATGTTGATTACTATCCAAAGCAGTCAGAATATAATTTACAACAAGTGAAATTGCTGCATTGGGAAGGTTACGACTAAATCCAAATTGTTGAATGTTTAATCCATAAAATCCCCTCTGGTAACGAGGAATTCCAAAATATTGGGTAAGGGACCAGGACAAATTGGGGATTGAGCAACATTTATTACAGCCAAAACAATTTTCTCTTTTGTGCAGTGTGAGCTCATAAGCAGCTTACGTAGATATAATATGTACATATATGTGTTATGCAATAACTAAAGGATCAGCAAGTTGAAGAGCAGTTTTCTTTTTATGTTAAGTACAGTTAAGAATTCATGCATTTATCAGATGCTTTTATCCAGAGCAACAGTAAAATAAGTGAACATTCCTCAAACACCAACAGAAAAGATGTAATACAAACTGAATGCAAGAGTAATCAAGAGTTGTGCACCTAATTCAATAAGCAAATTTAGATATAATGTTTTAATACAAATTTATGACAACAGCTATAATAAGAAAGGTGCCTGAAGTACCTGGATTTCTCTTCCACTGTCTATCAAGGCTTAAGACTCACTTTTTCTCCCTGTACTGTAGACTGCTGGTGTCAGTTGAATGCATGTATAAATACATGTAAAGCATATACAGGTATATATTGCACACCTGATACCCTTATTGCCCCTTTGTTGTCATTATAAATAATATTTTTTAATGCTTGTTGTTTTTTTTATTTTGTATTTTCATGAATATTCACACACAGTATGAGTTATCAAGTATTACATTTAGAACTAAATTATGTTTTGTTTTGATATACCTTTTTTGCCCACAGGTGTCCATCCTCAGAGAGAAGCTGGGTGTATTTGAGGCAGAGGTGCTTAGTCTAAAGCGGGCTCTGAGCGAAGTTAGCAGAGGAGCTGAAGTTGTCGTGAGCCCTAACTTAGCTGCTGCAGGGCTGTTGCCACCATGGGGAGCTGTGCACTGCCCACGAAACCCCTCCGAGCCCTCAACCAACTCCCTCACCCCCACATCTGACACCCTGCTCAGTCTTCAGAGTGATGAGGCCAAAGCCCAAAGGCAAGAAGCTCAGAGACAAGAAAGGCAGCAACGCGAAGAGGCTCAATGGCGCGACGTGCAGCAAAGGCAAGATGCCCACATACAGCAGGACATGCAAATTCGCCAGGATGGCCAAGTCCGCCAGGAGGTTCACCTCCGCCATGAAGTCCAAATCCGTCAAGAGGCCCAACTCCGCCAAGAAGCCCAGCTGCGTCAAGAGGTGCAGCTCCGTCAGGAGGTTCAACTGCGCCAAGAAGCCCAGCTCCGTCAGGAGGTCCAGCTGCGCCATGAGGCCCAACTGCGTCAGGAGGCTCAGCTACGTCATGAGGCCCAACTTTGTCAGGAGGTGCAGCTGCGCCAGGATGCTCACCAGCCACAGCGGGTCCAGGAGGGTCACTGGGACGAGGCAGGAGAGCTGCGCAGGCAACTAGAGCAACTGCAAGCTGCATTACGCCTAGAGCGTCAGCAACGAGAACGTCAGGCTCTCAACTTTGACCAGGAGCGACACACCTGGCAGGATGAGAAAGAACGAGTTTTGAAATATCAGGCACAGCTGCAGCTGAGCTATGTGGAGACACTGCAGAAGAACCAGGCTCTGGAAAAACGCATGAGCCAGTTGGGAGCCAAACCGACCACAACCTCCACCACCACCACTACCACCACCACCACCACTTCCCCCTCCTCCTCTAATTCTCCACCTCCACCACCAGCCCTTTCACCTCTGTCTGCTCAGCCCCCTTCCCTCCCCGGCCCCATCACCCTCACCCTCTCCCCACCCTGTGAAGACCAGAAGGGCCCACCTTCTCTCCATCAGCTTGCCCCTCCCTGGGCAGGACCCTCACGCCTGGAGAGGATAGAGTCCACTGAGATATAGAGACAGCTCCATGAAACAGTTTCAAATTATCCAGTACAATACACACAAAGTGACAAGGCCTCTCACACTAAACCACTTCAACATACAGTAGAAACTAACGTTTCAGTCTACAATAGAATAAATCAGTGCAGTCTGACATACTTTTCAAAGCAACTACAGACACTTATCAGCAACAGTAACAAGTAACAAGCTTATCATCTGAACAGGAAGTTAATCTATCAATGATTTATCAACCTCCTAAGCAGCCTTTCTCTTACTAGTTGCACACAACATCCTGCATTATCAGTGTTCATGAGAAGTGTGCCACACTGATGGGTGGCATATAAACAAAATGATAAATGACAATGTTTAGAAAACAGCACTAATACAGAGGTCATTTAATGCCCATCCTAGAAAAGGACCAAGACAATCAGGGATATTGTCAACAAGAATATTATGCGGTATTTATTCATTGTAAGTCTGTGTCACTGGTAATGTAAAAGTAGAATTAGTGGTCAGAGTGTGTGATGTTAACCTGCATTTTTGGCCAGAGAGCGCCTTATTCCATTCTTTCCAGCATGTAGAAGAGAATAAGTTAATGCTGGGGATAGATGAGAAAAAAAACATCAAGAGTGTGATTATTATTTTCAGTGCTTTAATTATATATCAGCAAAACAGTTACACAACAATCACTATACATGACTGGACTGTTTCATTTAAATCCCAGCAGATATTTAAAGGTCACACAAACTCAGTTATCAAGTCATTTCATGCACAGGGTCCAACTCGCATGACCCATCTAAACACATCATTAAGACCAACAGAGTTTATATTTTCTACAAATTGAATTAAATAGATGTTTAGCAGATAATCAACCCCGACTGAATATGAAATAGGTTTTAAGACACGTGGGAGAAACCTGGTTCACCTTCACCGCAGACTCTCTGTGGTGACTAAAAAAAATGAACACTAGAGGTCGTTAGAGAGCTTTCAAGCAGTTTTTATTCCTCTCATTGAACTGTAAAGCAGCGCAAATGAATGGAAGCACACAATCTGAATTTGGTTATTATGATAATTGTGTCTTTCACTTTGTGCATTTACAGCCAAGACATCAGAGAAAGCCGTCAGTATCCCCAAAGTTTTAAAAGAAAAGTTTTATAGAATGTATGATATACTAGAAAGAAATACTTATAATAGTTATAGATTGTAAATGTGTGAGTGTGAGGAAGTGTGTGTGTGTGTGTGTGGGAGAGTGGGTGTGTGCATGTGTGTATACATATGAAAAGCTTCAGCTTATGAGATTGAGGATAGAGGGACTAGTGGCAATACAGCAAGTGAAGATATATAACTTTTTTTTGGGAGGGGAGGGCTTTAAGTACAGTAAAATCTTGATACAAGGGCAGCGGGGCTGAAATTTTAAACTGAGGGTGTCTGCATATCCTTCTGGGAAACTGCTTTTTCTGTATAGTTCATTTAGACAAAGAAGGGAAGAGGGAAGTTTTAAAAAAAAAATCAGAAAAGTGGAGAGTCTGCCTCTTTAAAGGGAGCATTCAGGCTAACTGCACTATGTAGTGTCCTACACACAAGTTATGATGTACAGTAGACTCAGATGTGAATATCATGGCTTTTATATGTGTTGTTTATGCCAGCATACAAAGATGTTGCTCAAGAATATTAACTTATCTCTAAGGTATTACATAGTATTATCATCTTTATTATTGTTATTATATTATGGTGAAATGAAAGAGAAAATATGTGCCATTTGAGCTTTCCTTCATGTGTTTTTTTTGTTTGTTTGTTTGTTTTTTTTTTTTTTTTGTTTTTTTTTAACTGTGTAGATAGCCTATTGGCCTACCATAATGGTGCAATCATAGCAACCCTGTCCAAAAATGATGTTCCTTTTGATGTAGGTGATAAATGTAGTTACAGTATTGCATTGTTTAGAGAACAAAAATGCTACGGATTTTATACATGTTTCAGATTTATTGTTTGCATTTATGTTACTAGTACTGTTCTGGCTTGATTCAAACCACCCCTTTGTTAAAATTCAGCAGAACTAATAAAGATATGTGAATAATTCAGCAATTTTTGTTGTTGAACAGATTATTTGTCCTATTAACAGTGTCTGGTTGGAGTTTGGGGTTTATTTGTGGCTTGATAAATGCAAATCCACACATCATAGTGGAAAAAGTCAACAGACAAGATGAAAGCAAAAAAATATACATTTCTGCTGTACAAAATTTGGTTTATTTACTCTTTTTTTTGCTTCTTGTTAATTATTGGTTAATTTTACTCCTCTCTGCCTCTTAAAAGTATTCAAACAATCTGAAAAAAGACTATTAAAGGATATATTAACAGTTTTTTGAAATCTGACGATACGTGGAGTACCCACACAACAAAATAATGCTTCATTCAATTTTATTTGCAAAGTTTTTGACCAACTTCAGTATTTGCGTTGTTTGTTTCTTGTTGTGTGTATTCCTTGTATCACAACTCAAAGGACAGGTTCAAAACTTTTCAAATCTGTCTTAAAACAACACTCAGGTGATCATATGAGCACTGTAAGAGGTTTTCCTTTCTGTAATCATTCCCCCTGTTCATGCTGACTATTAAAAGATCTCCTTCAAATGTGCTTTCATTGCAAGTGATGGGGGCCAAACAGTCATTTTGTTCAAAAATATATTTGAAAATTTATCTAAAGCTTATATGACGCTTCAGCAGTCTGAGTTAGTCATATCAAGTGGATATCGGCTACATTTACAGTCTTTTTAGTATCAAATTCCCTCTTTGTGTTTCCCTGTTGAGCTGTGGTGGAAGTGTAATAAAAAGAACTAAAAAGACTACTTGCTCTGACTAATTTGGATGGCTGAAGCTTTATATTAGCCTCAGATACATTTTTAAATACATTTTTGCACAGAAGGAGGCCTGAGGATTCTGTTTCAATGTTCATTTGGGCACCTGGCTATTGTTTTAAGACAGATACATGAAAAATTGTCACCCCGTCCTTTGATTGTTTTTTGTATCCAGCACCTATTCCACTGAGGTTTTGTAGATGTGCACACTTCTACTCTGACTTATTCTTGAAACAGTGCATTCTGTAATCATTCTTCCTGTTCATACTGGCAGTCAAGAGATCATTTAATAATACAATTGCAATTTAAGTGATGCAGGATAAAATTCACACGTGTTATTCTATGCAAAAATACATTTAAAAGTTTATCTGAAGCTACTATGAGGATTCAGCAATCTCAATCACAGACAAATCAAGAGAGTATTGTCTAAATGTACAGTCTTTTTAATATTAAATTCTCTTTTTGTGTTACTATTCTTCCACCACATCTCTGCATGGAAACACTGTTTGGGAAAACACAAAGGGGGACTTTGTACTAAGAAGACTTAAGGTTTGAAGGATATCAACATGATTTGTGTAACTCAAACTGCTGACACCTCATAGCTGTCTACCAGTATGAACAGGAGGAATGATAATAGTGAAGAAAAGAGGTTTTATTGTACATATTGGCACCTCACTATTGTTTTAAGACAGACAAGATTTGAATCTGTAAGATTTG
Source organism: Euthynnus affinis (assembly GCA_029490765.1). Lineage (NCBI taxonomy): Eukaryota > Metazoa > Chordata > Actinopteri > Scombriformes > Scombridae > Euthynnus > Euthynnus affinis. The sequence goes on from CM055842.1 coordinate 14,876,840, forward strand.
GTTGGCCTGGTTATAATCTGTAGACATGCAAGCTTTGAAGAGGGGTCGGTTTGGAACCTCATGTCTACTGTTCTGTCAGATCATTATATGATACCATGTTATCTCAAAGACTTCAAGGCTGATGAAACAGACAGAGGATATAGGGCACCGAAATTGTATTAGGTAAGGTATCAGAGTGAGTAGGAAGAAAGTCTTCCCATTATAAAGGTCTGGATTATTCTCTGGGAACATCAAGCACCCTACCAAGGTATCCTTGAGAGGCCTTTTTGTGGAGGAGGCAGCACATCACTGACAAAGATGAGAGAAAATATGTGCTGAGGTAATGAACACGTAAATGTCAGTTACATTAAGCCACCACTGGAAACAGTGGTGCAATGTAGCTAAGTACATTTACTCAAGTACTGTGCTGTACAATTGAGAGGTACTTGTACATTACTGAGTATTTCCATTTGATGCTACTTTATATTTCCACTTCATTACATTTCAGAGGGAAATATTGTACTTTCTACTCCATAACATTGCTTTCGTTACTTTTCAGATGAAGATTTGGATAACATAACAGTAACAAGCTGTTAAAATACAACATACTGTTAAAGATTAAACCAGTGGTTCCCAGCCTTTCTGGCTTTGGACAGCTAACAAAAAGCAGTGTGTAGTCGGGATCACATTTCAGATGTCCCAGATGATTTTTGTATCAGAACTTTGTTTTTTCTTCTTTCCTCTTACACAATAGTTTGTTGCTAATACTTATGTATTTTTATTAAGTAGGATTTCCCATGAAGGTCGTTTACTTGTAATGTAGTATTTTTACATTTCTGTGTTGCAACTTTTACTTGAAATAACTGGCGTTTTTCTTACCGACATTACTACACACAGTTCGCATTTACAAAGTTTGTCCCTTTTCGGCTTCCTTAGTTGTGCTGGTTAAGCTAACTGGTAGCAACTAGCTATCAGTTATCTTCAAAAGTTGACCACAGGAGTGAAAAAGAGTCAACATTAGCGTAGTTTGTCAACAACCAGGTAAAATATTTTTCATCTGCTTCAGTTTGTTAAGTTAACGTTAATATTGTCAGTCTGGTTCAGCTTCAATATTACCAGCCATCATAATATTGTTAGCTATATTTGAATAAATTGTTTTAACATCATATGAACCATATGTACATAAACTAGCTTTAATGGCATGTGAGAGGCTCAAACATAATGGGACAAGGATATTTTTCTATAACAGAAAGTAAAACGTATCCTGAAATGTACGTTAGTAGCAGTATAAATACAGAGCTAATTATAACACCCAGTTATGTGTAAATAATATAGTTAGGGCTGCAGTTAACGATTATTTTCATTATCCATCAACCTGGATTATTGTCTTAATTAATTGGACTATTAAATGTCAGATTATAGTGAAAATGCATAATAATTTTTCTCTGAATCCAATTTTAACATAATTTTACAAGCTAACATGAAAGGAAGGTTCTTTTGATAAATGAAACGACTTATCGATTATCTAGGCCTAATTGCTGTTAATCATAACGTTTTGTCAATAGACTAATCAACCGTTTCGGTACTATGTTTAGTGTCAGCCACAAATGTGCAGTGATGGAAGAAATATTCAAGTCCTTTACTTCAGTAGAAGTACCAATACAGCAATGTAAAAATACTCCATTATAAGTTAAAGTGCTGCATGAAAAGTCCTACTTAAGTAAAAGTATATAAGTATGAGCAGCAAAATGCACTTAAAGTATTCAAGTAAAAGTAGTATATTGGTCCCTCTGACTGATACATTATTATATGTAACATCATTAGATTATTAATACTGAAGCATCAGTGTTAGAGCAGCATGTTACTGTTGTAGCTGCTACAGGTGGAGCTAGTTTCAACAACTTTATATACAGTTAGCTAGTTTAGTCCAGTGGTTCCCAATCTAGGGGTCAGGGTCACCAGATAAATCTGAAGGGTTGCGAGATGATTAATGGGAAAGGAAAGAAGAAAAAACTAAGTTCAGTTTTTGGACTTTTTCTCTAATCTTTGATTTTTGGTGAAATATTGGACCATGTGAGAAGTTTAGGGGGGGAAATCATTATTTGATGAAACTGTTTAACAACTCATAGACATCTGAAATGTCACCACAACCACACACTCAATCTTCATCGGAAAAGTAACTAAAGCTATAAAACAAATGTAGTGGGGTAGAAAGTACACTATTTCCCTGTGAAATATAGTGGAGTGGAAGTATAAAGTAGCATTAAATGGAAATGGTCAAATAAAATACTTCAAAATAGTATTTAAGTACAGTACTTGAGTACTCAGTTACTGTCCACCACTGAAACTGTGTAATTCACATCCTGTTAATATGTATTTAACTAGCCAGATTTCAAATATAGTGTTAAATGGAAATTACTCTCTTCGCATTTCCATCACCGTATTTACTGAACAAAATGATCTTGTATGACCTTGTCTCCTTGATCCCACTATTCAGATGAAAAGTGAATCAGTCTATGAAGGTCACATAGTTGTTGGATCAAAGGCTTTGTGAACTTATAGGTGTAAAACACAGAAAATGTGAATACCCTCTAATAACGTAGGGCAGAGTGGTGTACTATAGTGAGTCAGTGCTGAACAGTTGTATTCACTGAATGCCACATTTTTCCTTGACCTATAAGTGACGCAAAGGAATCTGTATAGGTCTAAAATCAATTTGTGTCTTCACAGGTTGGAGAATATGGTTGTGAACCTCTGCCTGCCACACTTTAATACAACAATCCATTGCAACAAGGTGGGTCACATTTTGTTAACCTGTCACATAACTGTATCTTGTTCAACTTGGCTGGTTTGTACTGCTGCAGCACCCAGGTGACATGCAACTACTGTCTGAAACAGTTAGGGCATTAAACAGGCAACAAACTCAAATTAATACACTCAAGCAGTCAGCCTCATGAGAGCACCGTTCCACTTATTTTCACCTCTTCAAAAGTTTGAAAGGTCAGACAGGAAGAGTCAACATACATAAACACGACATGACACAGGATGGAGATGGAGGACAAACATGTGCAAATAAAGAAGGAGAGGGACAAAGTAGCATGTGGGAGACTGAATCACAGCTGACCTTGTCATGTTCTTTTTATTGGTATTTTTGTTATCTGATCACTGCCCTATTTCCATCACACTCAAAGATGTTATTTCACTCTTTCAAGAGTTCTTCAATTGTAATTTTTTTTTTTTTTACTCCTCTACAGCCTCACCTTTGTGTCATCGTCCTTCATGTTATCACTTTTCACTGTGTGTTAAGTTTTACTCCATTTTGTAGAATATCATATATTGTTGAGTCTGACATAAATGTGGTGCTCTTGGCCAAGACACATTTTGAATGAGACAAGGCTCAAAAATGTTCTGTCTTTTCCCAAAAGTTTGTCTAGAATTAAGGTTTATTTTGTGAGATATTATTAATTTACCTAAACACTAACAAATCTTTGTTGTAAACCAATTTAGCCTAACAGACACATGAAAGGTTTGTCATGTATTACAACAGGAATATTGACCAGTTATATTTAGAAAATTGGTATTGTAGTTAAAATGACATATGAAAGGCTTTGATTCTGGCTGGGGACCTTTTTCCACAAGCATCCACTATCTAATAAACTTTAAACTTTGAATTTGAATATCTGTTTGCTTCCACTGTAGATTTTTAATTCCTGTTTGATTTGTTTCTCAACAGCTGTGTGCAGATGGGTATGATGTCACAAACCTCGTGTCAGCCGACCCTGCTCTTCGGAAGCGGGGCTTTAAGCTGGAGTACTTCCTACGTCCCCCAGTACAGGTGAAATGATGCTGTTGTACTTGGGTAGACTTACTTAAGATACACTTGTGACCAACAGACAAATATGCCTATGATGTGTACGGTGGATAATTCTAACTGCTTTTACCCTTTTAACTCAAACAAGAATGAAGCGCTATGACATCTTGAGGGATGTGTAGCTTGTTTGTCTCATATTATAGTCTGGCCTTCATCCTCCTCTTCCTGTCATCTTTACCTTGTGTAGCGCAAAGAGACTTGTTTGTGTCCAGAGTAAAATTCTCGTCTTATACCGGATATATGAGAGCAGGGAGATGGCTACAGTAGCAGATTTTTGATTTGTATTAATATTACTGTATTATATTGTAACAAACTGTAGATATATTGGTGTTAAAGGTTTGTAAATGTCGTCTTATATTCAGTTTACATCCCTGAGCCATGAGCACTTTTATTAATCTTAGAGCATAATCGTAATAGTAGCTGATTTTCTTTTAACCAAACAGCATTCCTACTGTTCAAACTATATTTTTTACATCTTAATGTTTATTAAATTTGTTTATTGATGTATTTATAACATTCAAAATCTACGGGCTTTAGGCTCCATAGGAACAGCAAAAACCCCATAATAAAATGTATAACTATATTCATCCCCATCATTCATCCATTCTTGGTCCATTCCTCTCAGGTGACATTGAAGTTTGGCTTCCAGGTGGACTTATGTAGGGTGGATGTGGAGCTGTGGCCCTGGGGTATGGACCGAGGACAGGCCTGCAAGAAACTAGAGATCAGCACCAGCTCTGATCCACTACCTTCCCAGAATTATGGCAAGGGTCAAGGCAACAAACAGGGCCAGCAAAAGGAACAAATGCATATACAGATACAGAACCGGGAAAAAGAACAAGAATGTGGCAGTAAATCTCACCAGTTTAATGGACAGCAGTGGAGTGTTCAGGCTCAAAGTTGGGGTGAAGAGGCTCTGGATCAACAAAGAGGCAACATGCACAGAGGGCAGAACTCCAAAGACCAATCAAACACTCAATCCAGCAGTTCTGAGCCCGAGTTTAAACTGGTAGGTCGTTGCGAGCTTAGGGAGGAAACCCAAATCTGTTTCTCACGTTCACATTTTTGTCTCCGGCCTCCATTTCTTTCCGCTCCACCTCCGCAACCTGCCAGCTGTCGGCAGGAGGAGCTGTGGAGCCGTGGTCTGCTTTCATTAGGCTCTGTTACGCAACTTCGTGTGACTGTGCCACTTGGTGGTGCTGCGTCTGCGTTGGGACTCAAGGCTTTGTCTGTGTGGGGACAACCTGCTCGCTGCTGCCCCGCAGAAGAAGTGGAGAAAATTAAAAGAGCGCACGAGGCCAGTGAAAGACAACTGCCACGACCTACGTTTTTTGGCCCTTCTATCAATCAGACGAAAAAGTCACTGCAAGCAACAACAACTCCAAGGTGTGTATTGATGAATACTGTAACATTCTTGTCTCAGTCTCAGTCTATTATAATAATGAAAGATAATAGATAAAGAGTTCTTGCAATATTGGTAATTTTCTGCTGGCTTTTTGTCTGACTCTAGCAATCATTCAATCCCAGAAGAGTTCCTTGACCCCATAACTCAGGAGGTAATGACGCTGCCCATGCTGCTGCCCAGCGGTGTGTCAGTAGACAACACTACCCTGGAGGAGTACCAGAAGAGAGAAGCCACCTGGGGTCGACCCCCGAACGACCCCTTCACTAGCGTCCCATTCACTGCAACCTCCCAGCCTCTACCCAATCCCCAGCTGAAAAGCCGCATTGACCACTTCATCCTGCAGAGAGGTGATGTGAGAAAGGAAGGGATGCTGGGGAGACAAGGGGAGCGAAAGAATCCAGAGCCCTCAAGGCTCATTGCTTCTGTGGTCGAAGGAGAGTCCCAGAGGAACTCTCCATGTCCCAGTAAAAGCTCTGTGAGCAATATGACTATTCAGTGTAATGCTGGCACCAGGGATACAAACAGGACTACACAAATAGAAGACACTGGATCAAGACATTCATCGGGAAATGGGAATTACACACGTGACTCCCAGCCTCTTAGCAAAAATAGTAAATTAGAGATTGATAGGAGGAAGAAACGAGATCTACGTGGATTTCTTAAAGATTCAACAGAAGAGTTGACAGCTGAGAAGCAACTACTACCTCAAACAAAAAGACCAAGAAACGATGCAGCCTCAGGTGAGAATAGTCATTTTGCTTAAACATATGTGTGTCTTTTTGTATTTATGTTTGTTTATCTTTTTTCCTGCTGACATGTCTGTTTGTGGATGTTTGGTCCGTCACCGTTTTTCCTCAGTTCCTAGCTGCAGCTCTCATGAGGAGCGTTTGTCAGCCAGTCTGGACGAGGCCCTCTTCTCCGCCCTGAGGGGCCGACCTTCCTTCACCTCAAATCTGTCATTGCAGCAACAAGTTACTCCTGACTCTGAGTCGCTTGACAGCTCACAACAGTGCCAGGCTGCTGTCAGTTCAAGCATGTCAACAGGTATGATTTGTATGAATCCACTATGAATCATTTTTGGCAAAAGTGAAAATGCTTTTTTTTTTTTTTTTTGCAGTCATTTTGGTTCCATGGCATTTACAATGGATTCAAATGGTTGCCCAGTAAAAGAAAAAAGATATAAAAGATATTTTATAAACCACTTCTACATTACAATAATATGAATCATTATATCCTTTCATCTGTCTGCTAAGTGTGTTCAAGACACCCTTTTGAGCTTGCACAAAGCATTTGTGTTGGTTTGCTCACATTAGAGCAGGCAGCTCCCTCTTCCATTGGTCCTTTGCTTCCATTGCTTTATCAATAGCAGCGCCGTGCCAGCATGCAGCTTGTTACATAGCAGCAAGGGCCGGGAAACCCTCTTAAATGGAGTGCAGGCGGCTGACACTGACACTAATCTTCATCAGCTGATAAACAATGGATGATCATTTGAGAAAAGCGGTGGTAGCTGTCTTTGTTGTGGACAAGTTATCAAAGGATGAACCTGATCAATCTGAATAATGCCATTCTAGCAACTCTGTAAGTTGACCACACTTATATCCTTTCATATTAAGCAACACAATCTCTTTTGTTTTACATATAAGAGAATATATTAAATATCACTGACTGAATTTTAGCTTAGAAATGCTATCATAGATTTTATGCTATTTATGCGATTTTACACAAAAGTCTGGGCTAGACAGAGGTAATATTCACTTAGGACAAAATATTAACAACATTATACCTGTTAAATATCAACATATTAACATCATCATTGTGAGCATGTTAGCATGCTGACAACCGCATTTAGCTCTTAGTCTTGTTACATTTTCTCGAGCCTGGATTGACTTAAATTTAGTGCAGCCACAAGCTATGTTGAGTTTTTTTTTTTTTTTTTTTTTGATAGATTGTTAGAACCACTATCACTGTTTCTTTAGTGGTCACACAGTTTCCAAACACTTGGTCAATTCGTTGTTGAGAGGCATTCAGGGTTTGCAGGAAATCAAAAACTGAGGATCTATTTGGTTGAGAGAAAGGCAGTACGCTAAAAAGTAAACTCCTGAAATGCACTAAAAAACATAAATGAACAACACACACCCGTGTTTGAGAATTTTAAATTGACGCCTGATGTGAAATGAATATAAATCTGTTGACTCTTTGCTAACTTTCTCCTCCACATTTGCTTGACAGGTGAGAAAACGTGCTCTGCGTGTTCCTGCGTTGTCTCCGTTTATTCCACATCGGCATCACCTGTCTACCGTCTAACCTGTGGTCACTTGCTCTGCTGTGCCTGCCTGCGGAGGGAATCACAACCGTTAAACTCTGTCACCACAGTGACATCCAATCACATCTTATGCCCCGCCTGCCAAAGCTCGATCTCTCGCAGTGATATCACACGTGTGCATCACTGACAGATGGCATAAAAAAAGACAAACCTTAAAAGCCTATGAAGAAATGCGGGGGAATGTCCTCAAGATGAAGACAGAATTGTATTTGATGTTTCAGTTTTGTGACTACCTACAGCCTAAATGGATTTTATTTATAGATTATGAACTTGGTTTGACACTACCTCTCTACATCTTAACAGATGAGTCATGTTTCTCATAGTTGTCATTCTGTACATTCTACAGTCATTTGTAGTATTTCTTTTATTTCTCATTTGCGCTGATATACGCACTTTGTTTACAAGTCTACCAGAATTGTCCCCAATACTAGTAACATGACAAAAGTAGATCAGAGTTCTGTTTTTAATGGTCACATGCAAAGAAAGGACATGACTGATACAAAGACCTTTACAAACCATCTGTAAAAGAACGTAAAAAAAAAAAAGAAGAAGATCTTGTTCTTGTTTCCTCCACCTCCACCCCCCATCTTTGCCTTTCATAGAATGTAGCTGCAGCCTTGGTTCTGAATCCTGTGTACAGATCATTTGTAAGCTGTTTTGAGGATACACAAAGAAAGGTTTCAGGGACTTAAAGGCTGAGAGCAAGAGGCCAGGAGAATTAAAGTGAAAATCGGGTAGACCAAGGCTGTGTGGTTGTTGCAATGAAATAGACAGGGTAACGCTCAGCTGATCAGTTCATCCTTATCTCAGGTCCAGTCTGTCTTCACTTAATTCATCGTTATACATTCCCTTCACTCTTGCATCGTTTTTGTTGCTTTACAGGGTAAATTCAAGCAGAATTTCTGTAATTCAGTCACATTTCTGTTATGCCACTGTCACCCACTGGATTATGTATGTAGTTTTATTTCCTTTATTTTTCCTCCATGTTCCCTTCAAGGTAAATCAGTGTAAATGTTCCCTTCAGTGTTAAGTAATAAATAAATAAATAATGTACACACAGTGGTTTCCAGCTGAGGTGCTCCTGAGTGTCCTTGCCCATCTCTGCATTTTCTGCCTCTAAACACTTCACCCTAATCACTCTTTTGTGTATCATTGTGTCGACAAAAGGTTTAAACAGACCAAAGTAAGGGAAAAAACAGTATTTATTGGGCTTTGCAATCACATACAGCATAATTTATATGTTGGTTTCCCTGACAACATTAAGCTTAACCAAGGTCATGATCCTGTATCCGCTCAGTGAGAGCAGAGACTGGAATCGGTTTGGGTTTTTTTTTTTTTTTGGTATTTTGCCTTCATTTGAGAGTCAGTGTAGTGAGACAGGAAACCAGAGAGGGGAGAGAGAGGAGTGTGACATGCAACAAGTGTCTCCCAGCAGGGAATCAAACTGTGGGCGATGCAGTTATAAGGTGTGCACCTTAACCATTAGGCCACCAGGGTTCCCCAGAAATCAGTTTTCTGCATGTGAAACAGAGACAAAACTGAATTTTAGACAAAACATCAGGTTAATCTTGGTGGTAGATAAAGAATTTTGGTTATATTAATCAATTAATGACTTATTATTACTGTTAGACTGCCAGAACTTTTGGTTTCTCATACATTATTATGTAATCTCACCCTCAAACATGAATTTTATTTCACAGCTTGTGACATTTGTGTGTACTTCAAGATTCATTACAGACATCAGGAGTGATTTGATCATTTTTTTGATCATTTTTTTAAAAGATATGTTATTAAACTTTTTCTTTTGTCCAGTACAGTAAAGCACAAAGACACCTCATCTTGTATTTATTGAAGTATCAAGCTTGGATGCTGTGATTGTAATTAATGAACCCCTTCACACCTTTACCTGTTTAATCAGCATCACGACAACAGCTAATAGGTGAGATACAACCCTAAGCATGCAGCAAGACATAGAACAGAATAATGAGTGGAAAAGACTTCTGTTTATTTCAAATGCTAATCTTTTTTGGCTTATTAAGCCTCAAATTACGCCAATGGGATAATTTGTGTGACCCTAAGGTTGTCATGTTGCAAGCACAGTTGCCTTCATGTGACAAGTCAAAAATGCCTGTCTACAGTGATGAGCAGCAGATGATCACTACTGTGCATGATCATCATTAAATGCACTTAATCAGTGCTTAAATATGATTAGTGGTCCACAAACTCCAATTAATTTTTCATGTAATGCCATTTTTAGTGTGTGCCCTCCTGTCATTTACCACCGGGGCTCAAATTATTCAGAAAAGTTGCTCCAATAAGTGTGGCGCAGTCTTGAATACAGAAAAGGCATCTCCTGTTGTCATCGCTGTTTTCTTGTGTAGATTTGTTAGATGGCACACATCTGATGCAGAAGCATATCTGCTGCGACCTCTCGCGCACACGCAGCGCGCACGCCGGTGGCCTTCGGGCACGCGGGGAGCAGAACTTGCACGACACTGACGTCAGATCCAAGTGTCAGTCGCTTTGTCAGATGATGTCCATCTCTGCTTATAAGTGAGGAGTCGACCGGGACATCCGTCAGACACCCATCAGGCGGAGGAACTCCAGGTCCACGACGCTCATCTGAACCAGCAGCGATGCCTTACTCCATGTTCCCCCTGTGCGTCCTGGGACTCATCGCCCTCTCCTCCGCCTGTTACATCCAGAACTGCCCCCGAGGAGGCAAACGAGCGCTGTCGGAGTCTGGATTCAGACAGGTGAGGACCATTATCAAGATGGGAAGTCATCGTTGGCTTTCTTTCTTTCTTTTCTTTTTTCTCTTTTACGCCTTTGGAGATGTAGAACTGGAAATGAACAAACTTAATCTAAAATATGAATTGTCGATTGAAATAATGCAGTATGATGAGGAAAATTATTATTTATGTTAACTTCATAAGATAATGTATTACCATTACCAGCCTTTCAAGTATCTAACTGTAAAGACGTAAGGAATAACCCACCTATTTTAACTTTTGCACTGTTCAGGAAAATGATAGGGGAGAGAGTATTAAAATATTGAAGAAAATTAAAAAAAATAGTAGGCCTATAACAGGGTAAAAGCATCAAGTTAAGCTACATACAAATATATTGACACTTTTTGTTCCTCACAGAAAGACAAAACAGCAATTAGATTTTTTTCCCCCCTGAAACTTAAATATGACAAATAATTGAAATCAAATTGTTTGCTTCATTCAAAATGTGAGAATATGGTGCACTTTGTTGTGGCTCATAAAGCTGCATTTTTTTTTATGTGTTATTTTTTCACAATAATTTTGTGATTAATATTGTAGTGAGATACATGTGCACAACAGAAATCAGTGCATGCAGTCATTTCTGAAAAGACTTGATGTTTTCCTGTAATTACGGATCAGCTTTTTAGTAAATAACATGTCCATCTTCAATATTGTATGTGTAGGAGGAGTTTATGTATTTCCAAACGTCCAAAGTAGTTCTCAGGATAGATTAAAGAACATCAGAAATGTTTCACCAAAATGAATGTAACACTGGTCAGTTCATGTTTCAAAGACATAATTTTATTGTTTTGTTGCACCTGAAAAAAAGGTTATATCTATGCAATTCTTCCCGTAGTGCATGCCATGTGGCCCTGGGGACAGGGGCCGCTGTTTCGGCCCCAGTATCTGCTGCGGGGAGGGCCTCGGCTGCCTGCTGGGCTCCCCAGAAACAGCTCACTGCGTGGAAGAGAACTACCTGCTCACCCCCTGCCAGACAGGAGGGAGACCCTGCGGATCTGAGGGTGGACACTGTGCTGCTTCGGGACTCTGCTGTAACTCAGGTACAGTCTGATCTAACTGTAAATATTATACATGTTTAGTGGTGTTAATTCAGTATGAATTGCTCTATGGGCAGTTTGAATAAAGTTATTTTCTTCTCCTCCCTTCCTCTCATCTTGGACAGAGAGCTGTGCGGTGGACTCTGACTGCCTGGGGGAGACCGAGGCCTCAGAACCAGCCCACGGCTCTGCAGGGAGCTCGCCTACAGAGCTGCTGCTGCGTCTGCTGCATGTGGCCACCAGAGGACAGACTGAGTACTGATATCTGGTATCTCCGGAGATCCCTCTGGTCCTCAGGGCCCAGAGGTGCAACAGAAATGAACATCCTCCCTGTTCCACTATAAGCCTTGAGAATCGAACCCTAAACCAATAAAATGCCAAGTCTTACTTTGATCTCTCTTAACCCCTACTGCTGTGCTAATTCTGTATCTGAAAAGACAGCTTGCATTATTTAGATTCTGGGGGAGAGGAATCATGAGTAGATATCATGTTTGTTCTGACCTTAGAAATGTATATACTAATGCACATACTGTAAACAAATTTTATTCTAAATGAGAAGATATTACACACCTCAATACTCCAGTTCAAATAAGAGAGTTATAGCAGAAAACACTGTAAATAAGTCAGAGATAGGAGATAAAGGTTGCTGACAATGCTTGAGCAGTTTCTTCTTGTGTAGTAGAAATATTACTGTATATTGAAAAACAATAGACATATCACTGCCAAAAGCTTCTGTCGTCTGCTTTCCTTATTCCCATGCTCTGAAAAAACATCTCTCATGGTTGAGTCACTGATATAACTTGTAGCTAATTGTCTGTTGGTTAACCGCGTAAACCGTCCTGTGCGTGCATGTGTGAGTGAGTGAGTGTGTGCATGTGTGTGTGTATGAGGAGAAGTGAGTGCGAGTGAAAAGAATGTATTATTGAGAAATCAGCAATAATTTTCATAGGTATCAACCACTTGAACTTGCCCCAGGGTTTTAATTTTCCAGAGACAAGACCCAGTTTGTTCTCACGCCACCATTTACAGAAACTAGATTTAATGGTTCTACTACTAATGATATTAGTCTAGAAGGGACAACAAAATCTAGTCTTTTAAAGAAAAGTGAGCATTTTAATGATGTTTAAAGATGGTTGTTCTCGTAAGTCATTTGAGTTGTCCAGCACATGCTTCACTTGTTCCACTTACGATGTCCGCTCAGACGGTTCATTCATCAGATTTTTCTCAATTGTGTTTCAACATGTCACAATTTGACTAGGTGAAACACAATGAGTTCTTATCGTCACATTCTTTTGTGTGTGTCGTGATGGTTGAAAGCTCATGTTTCAGTGTTGGCAGTTTGCGTTCCACATCCAGCTGGAAATAGATGTAGGATCTCTCACGTGTTGACAGATACTGTAGATACCTCTCTTGACTTATTGTGTGGCATATTGGAAAACTTTTCTCGGAAATTTGTTTTGTTTCCTTTCCTCCAACAATTTATTGCACACTGTAAATTATTCGTTTCTGGTAATTATACAATATGGGTCAAAAGTTTTAGACCACCCACCAAGAGCTGGGTTCTCTTTGAGGTTTCTTCTCGTTAAAGGGAAGTTTTTTTTTTTCCTTACCGCTGTCACCAAGTGACAGAGGAGACTTCCAGCCACTCCAGGGGCTACATAAACAAAGCATGAAACAAACTGTAGAATTAGGATGTCAAACAACACATGGAAAAGCCTTAGCAACAACCTTGGCAACAAAGGCTGTGAAACAGGACGGAGTTGATGGGCATGTGTGACGAGCCACATGCCCATCAAGCAGATCCATGCATTGCTGGAGCTGAGGTGCTATTAAGTACTAACTGGATTCACTATGGCAAGAGCCTCCGTTTTAATCCAGTCCAGTCAACAACAGTGTCACTGTAGCCTACATTACTTTTTAAATATATTTGCTCAGCTTCATCTGATAGATGAATACATGATTTAAAAAGTCTATAGACAAGATTGTAAGATCACAGTCTGATCCAATAATAATGTGTTTGGTGATTTGCGCTTGAAAAGGGATCAAAGTTAAATTACAATAGATTTAAAAATTTTAGACCACACACTTGGCTCAACAGCATTCAGTGATGCTGCTCAATCTTGCACTCAGAAATATAAACATGTAATCTCCAGTATTTTAGAAATTATGTTCCATCAGTGAAACCAATAACATCATGAGTGATAGAGATAATTATTCATTGATCCTACATGTCTAAAGCTTCACACTGATTTTTTAGACTATGATTTGATTTGTTTATTTGCACAAAAACAAAACAGCATAAAAACAACAGCAAAAAGAAGAAACTGATTGTGCAGGTGAGATTTAAAAAACCCCTAGGGGCTTGTGAGAGTAATCTCACCTCATTATCATTACACATTAAAGCCAGAAATAAAAGACAAATAATCAACAGAAAAATAAACAAAGAAATAACCATAAAGTCAAAAAACAGACATAAAATAAGCAATAAAAACAAAGGATCAAAACAGATAAAATACTGTAATCTTAGTTAGTTAGGGAGGGAAGTTGCCTGAGATGTAATCTGAATATGACTGTTCCATAGCTGAGCTCCCCGATATCTGATGGAGAATTGGCAGAGCCCTGTATGGAATATTGGGAGGTGTAAACATTTGGCATATCTTGTATTATGGTTGTGTACTTCTCCATTGGATTGGAAAAATGCTTTAAAAGGGAAGTAAAGTGAGGAGGGTAGATGCAGAGTTTTAAAAATAAAAACACAAGTCTGATATTTATTTACGTTAAAGATTGTTAGGATCTTGAGTTGACTAAAAAGGGGGGCTGAATGGTCAGCCCAGCTGCTATATGTAGCAATTCTACAAAACTTTTTCTGCAAGATATAAAGTTTATAACGGTGAGTGGGATAAGTGGATCCCCAAACAACATTGCAATATATGAGGTATGGATAGATTAAGCTATAATAAAGAGTTAATAAACATTTCTGATTAACCAAACTTCGCAATTTGCTGATGATACCAATGGATTTGGACAACTAGAAGGCTAGAAGGTTATATATGTAGGACTCAGAAATTATGTAACGTTAGCTAACTAACGTAATGGACCTTTATTTTCCAACCTCACACAGAAATCTTGTTCAAAAATAGTGACGGGCAAAAATGAACAAATAAATCTTTTTGATTCTGACCTTCTTTTGTTCCATATTTATGTTTGTAAGCAGTGTGCATCCTGAATTTCGCTCACCAAAAAAAAAACAACCTCTGGGCACAGAAGTACAGACTTCTGGGACAATCTTTTAGTACAATCCACCGCACTGCAAGCCATATTATTTGTCCAATATTTGCATGGAAAATTCTCCAAAAGGTAGCAACACCACACAGCCAAGACGTCAAGTTCAGTGACTCAAAGATGAATTTGACATAGCTGAGGTGACGTTTAGCAGGTGGCTAACGGCTAGCTAGCCACTTGTGAAGGCACCTCCGGATGTTACCTTCATAGCTCAATAAGGGGAAGTTAGGTATGGAGACCAAAATTGCTTTTTTTGTACCAGGCTGCACAAATGTTCATTTCTGCTGTAAAGTTGGGCATTTTCACATGGGGGTCTATGAGGATTGATTTGCTTTTGGAGTCAGCCTCAAGTGGCCATTCACTGCAGTTTTTGGCACTTCCGTGTTGGCTTCCTTTTTCAGCCCTGGTGGTCACCACTTGTTTTGGATTATCCAGGAGGCAGAATCAGGCACTGTCAAGATGGCGACAGCCAGAGCTACCCATCTTGAGCTTCAAAACTGCTCTTCAGAAACCAATGGGTGATGTCACAGCCATATTTTTTAGAGTCTATGGGGTAGCGTATAAGCAGAAATACTCTCTTTTCTGACTTTGACCACCAGCCCAGAATGACCCATTTTTGTACGGCTGGGTTATTGTAGAGTCCTGCTCAACTCATTTTGAAACCAGTTCATTTACAGTTGAGATCACTCATAATTATCCATCTAACAGTAACCTGTTTGACATTTTCAAATGATATGACGCAGACAAAATTACCAGTCAAGCAACATAACAGGTTACACAGCACAAAAAAGTTGGAATGGTCTGTCAATAGAGCTTTTTCCCAACAGACATGTTGACCTGTCACTGTAGGAAAAGCACAGTTGTTGCTAATAACTAACGATGGTTTTCTTCTATTCAAGTGTCTCATTGTGATAATGAGCCAACATGCACAAGAAACCAGGAAACTGAAACTGAATGGAGTTCAGCCTTCCATCATTTTAATTACACCTCTGCTTTCGCCCCTGTGACATGTCAGAATGTCTTCTGTGAAAATCAGTTCAGCAGACTGTTGTTCTTAAAATGAAAACCAAATAGCATACAGATGATGTTTTCATTTGTGGGCTTTTGACTGCTACCACGTCATCAAAAATAAACATTTTCAAAATAAACACCGAGGAAGTCAATCTGTTATTTGTGCTAGCAGAAAAATTCCCCCAGTTAGATTGTTTTCATTCATCATTGTATTGTATGGCTTGCATGTTCTGTAAAATTTCACAACATGCAACAGAGATTGGAAGCCACACCTGAAACAGATCCTTATCTTTGTCAACATGGATTCATTTATATAAATTAAGCATGTTTTTTCCCTCTACAAGTATTTGAGGACTATGTTGCTGAATAATATAAATAAATGTCAGATTTCTTTTGTCCTTTTTTTTTTTTTGTCGAAGGTGAGGGTCAGCTGGTGCAGAGCAGGTGAGGGATGGACAGGGTTCAGTGTCAGCAGGGAAAATGCTTCAGGCGTTTGAACGCAGGCTCTGGTTGCAGGGTTGTTCCTCTAATCATTACTCCAAACTGTTGCTAAAAATGGTCATTAACAGAAAAAAAAATCTATTGTTTCTTAACAGTGAAATCAATGTCTTGTTTCTCTCTTTCCTTTACACACTGATGTTTGATCATTGTTTTGCATCATTTTGCTTTTGTTACCATTTGACCATAATTGTTTAACCTGTGACCTATATTATAGTCTTTCGTGACTCTGGGTGTGTCAAACGCTTAGCTTTCATTCGGTATCTATCAATCAAATAAGATCTCGTTAAAAGAGAGATTATTAAACTTGTTGGAGCCTGTTGGAGCCTGAGTGGAGCATACCAGCAGTTGAACAAAGATGCACTCAAAGTGAAAGTAAAGGCTGGTAAAATCCTATAAAAGGTAAGGATAAGATTCCCTCCCATCATTTTCTCTGCCAGGATGGATCTGAAAGTCGTGTTTGCGATTGTCTGCCTGTGTGCTTTGGCCATCACCGCCACTGAAGGTAAAAACCCCATTGTCATGACACTGACTTTCACTGAATAAGTTTAGTTTTGTATTGTTATAAACACTCATTGCGTTCATGTTTGTGTTCATTTATTTGTGTGTATTAGGGAAAGTATGAGATGTAGAGTATTTGGCTCATGTAGCCGCTTTGTAGGTTAAAAACCTTAAACGAGAGGGATCGTTTTAAACCTGTTTTAACGTGTTCACTTGCAACCGATGTTTCCAATCAATTTAACTGACAACGAACAATGTGCAGCCATGACTTCACAACCAAAAACTTCCTGTTCATTTTTTTAGCTGTCAAGCATAGATATTCATAGTTATAATTGTTTATTTTTATTCTCTGTCAAACCCAAAATGTCCCATATAGCATATGATGCTCTTGAGAAAAAAAAAGGTAATTGTTTTGTGCAATGCTTAGCTGCAATAATGGGAAGGTAATTGATCAATGATCTTGAACACATTTAAGAATATAATTATTGGTGATAATCATGTTCTGTTATTTTATTTTATTTTATTTTAATCCCAAATTGTAGCTGGCATTCCAAAATGCTGTCTCGTAGCAAGAAAAAATGTTCCTTGGAAAGTCCTGAAAAAGGTTTATGGAATGGAAGAGCAGCAAGGCGACGGTGCCTGTGACATTCCTGCACTGAAGTAAGTGATTGAGGTCAACAATAAGCTAAATGATTGCACTGATTTTGAAGTAGATTTCATTGTCTATACTTAGTAAGAGACAAAGACAGCTGGAAAGAGCATGCAGATTCAGTGTACGCATTAGTTAATGCCTTTACTTGATGGTTTTATATGCTCATACACATATGGTACTCTGCAGGTGTTTTAGGCACTAAAAGTAAAGGTAATCCTCTAGATCCTAAAAAAAAAACATTTGAAAAACATTCCCAAACACCAAAAGATAGACAAATTCTAAACATACAGACCTAATTTTTGTACAGATGCATTTGAATTCATTTATCTGGTTACATATTTTAAGTAAGAATGTGACAGTGTGTGATTTGATGGATGTAATTTTGATGTTGGTTTGGTCATTTATTTCCATTTTTGTGCAGGATGCTTTTTTAGTACTATTTGCTCGATTTTTGTTCACCCTTTTGTATCCTGATGAAGACCTTTAAGGTCAAAACTGGTCTTTTTTTTAGTCTATAAGTAGCCATGATTGAACAAAGGCTTTTTAACTTAATCCTGGTGTTTTTGTTCCTGCTCCAATTGTGTGTGCCTGAAGTTTGCTTTTCCTTCTTTAAGGGAGGATGCTTTGAAAAACAATGCTATTTTTTTTCATCAATTGGATAAGAATATAAATAGAGCCTAAAACTTTTGCACAGTACTGTTTATAGTACACTCTTGCAATTATCTAAAACTGAAACTTTCTTTCTTTTTGGGTCCATAGACTGTTCGTAAAGGACAGGAAAATCCCCATATGTGCTGATCCCAAGCTGAAGAAAAAGGTGATGCTGATTCTGAAATCACAGAACAAGCAGTGAGCAACTTACTGAGTTGTGGAGTAAAAAAGAAAATCTCTCCCTTTGATATTTGATATTTGTTACCATGGTTTCCACAGTTGATGTTTTCAAGAGTTTCCACCATACAGAAGCTCTCCTGTTTGTTTCTTTTTGTCTATTATGCAAAATCACATTTAGTATGATCTGTGGTAAAATAAATATCTGTACAATGTGATTTTTGTTGTTTGTTTCTTTTCTTTTTTGCCTTCAGATGTAATCAAACTATCAAGAGAGACATTTTGTTCACAACAATGTTGCTTTTTGAAAATAAAATTTCAGAGAGACATACAAGCATATCTGTGTGGACAAAATAATGTAAACAACAGGGACATTCTTTGGTGCTGGTTGTTTTCTAACTACACTAGTAAAAATAGTCAGATGATGCTGAGTTTAATTTTATGGAGATAGTCTGTGTTAATTCTTTGTCATAACACTAGACACACCAATGAGAGCACTCAGAGACTATAGATGGAATTTTATATCATCATATATATATATATCCAAGAAATAAAAAAATACTGTAACATACTCTTGGAAATGTAACTCTCAAGCTTTCTATAAACGAAAGTAAAATTGACTTTCTTTGTTCGATCTTGTCCTCTGATGATCAAAACCTTGACTCTGCTCTTTCCTCTGTCATTACTGTTTTCACTGAGACATGCCGCAACATACAGCAAAGGCTGTAAAAACATTCACTGAGCTCATCAATTTGATTTGATTTGATTGGTTCCATTCCAAAGTGAATGATGCATGTACTTCTTTTAATGACTCTGAGATGCTGTCTTGTAGTTTTTGGGACTTGTAAAAGCATATCCGTTATCATGAAAGTATTGTACTTAAATGTATTTGAAAAACACATCTGTTAAGAGTAAAAACATCTTGCCCACTTCCTATTGTTCACCAATGTTCAATTTCTGTTCTGTTCTCTGTCAGCCTTTTAAACTTTAAACTTCTACTTGCTTAAATAAAATATTGTAAATGGCTGCTGTGAGTTCATTTTATGTATTTTTGTTTTCTAAAAAAATAAAATTGTTTTAATTGAATTCCTCCTTCCCTCATAAAAAGTGCGCTGGAGCCTGACTTAAAGGTTTAGACATAATTACATCTAGTACTGCAGAGCAATGGAAATCAACATTTACATCATCCAAGACTGACAGAAAAAACCAGCAGATACGCTTCATTAGGCAGCAACAGACACTGCCTGCAGCATTGTGCAGCCTTCCAGGTTTCATTCATGAGCAATTAGTCAGTTGCTTTTGTGTTAATCCCTACTGTAATTCCTGCTACTACCATGTTCAATGTAGTAATTTTGGGACTTAAGTGACATATTTACAAAATCAAAAAGTGGCGGTGAAAGAGGCAGATGGAATACGTGTTGATGAAAAGACACAATGAACTCAAAAGTGAACAGTAATCCACTGGTGCAGTACTCCATTCAGAGTCACCAACATCGAGCTGTTAATCAGGTTGAGACCTGGGGCATCAAGCTGTTTGGATAGTGAGTTATTCATCCCATCAAAGGGGCAGAAAAACTACCTGCAGCAATTTACTGTAATCTACCTTTTGAGTCACACAGCTCTTTAAATGATGAGAATACTTCCTCATAATTTATATGTTTACTCAGGTGAGAGCAGGTTTCTCCAGTGATAATAAATGAAATATTCCTTAATGTAGAGCGATTTCACACTTGCCTGTGGTGGAATGAAACTCAGTACATTTACTCAAGTACTGTACTTAAGGTTCATTTTAAGGTACTTGTACTTAACTTGACACTTCTACTCCACTACATTTCAGGGGAAATATTGTACTTTTTACTACACTAGATTTATTTGACAGTTAAAGTTACTAGTTGCTTTTCAGATTCAAATTTTTACATAGAATAAGAGATAATGGAAAGGAAACTCCCCATATGTGCTGATCCCAAGTTGAAGAAAAAGGTGATGCTGATTCTGAAATCACAGAACAAGCAGTGAGCAACTTACTGAGTTGTGGAGTAAAAAAGAAAATCTCTCCCTTTGATATTTGATATTTGTTACCATGGTTTCCACAGTTGATGTTTTCAAGAGTTTCCACCATACAGAAGCTCTCCTGTTTGTTTCTTTTTGTCTATTATGCAAAATCACATTTAGTATGATCTGTGGTCAAATAAATCTCTAAAACTTGACACTTCTACTCCACTACATTTCAATGGGGAATATTGTACTTTTTACTACACTACATTTACACAGTTAAAGTTACTATTTACTTTTCAAATTCAAATTTTACATAGAATAACATAATTATACGCTTATACATATGGTATTATAAACCAGTAGATCCTAAACATTTTTGGCTAGTGGGCCCTTTACAAAAAAATCAGTGTATATTTGTCTCTTTGTCATGTTTCTGATGCCTTTGAGTTGCTTGAAGTTGCAAGCCAAATTTCACAAAAATGCAAAGATTGAAGAGAAGTTCTGAAAAATTCATCCAAATGCAGAACTGCATTTTTTCTTCTTTCCTACCAAATCTATGATCGTGTGACTCAATCTTGTGACTCATAAAGGAGTTCAAATTAGCTCCACCTTGAGCAGGTGTTGTTAGATTTATTTGTTATATCAGTCACAGCCGCTTTTCTGCTAAACAAGTTATACTTTTAACTGATAATCCTTTAAAACCTTTACTGAAGTAGGATTTTAAATACAGGACTTCTACTTGAAATTGAGTATTTTACATTGTGGTACTGCTACTTTTACTTCAGTAAAGGATCTGAGTACTTCTTCCACCACTGATTTACACTGCTTACCACACTGATTGATAGTTTATTTCCATCAGCAGTGAGCAGATGTCAAATCCAGACAGTCAGGCTCCATGACTTCACCTATAGTGTAAGAAAATACATTGAGCAAACAAAGATGGTGCCAGATACACATAATAACATATCACAGCTGTGCAGTGACTCCTGCCAACAGCCTGATCTGTTATGAATCTGTCAGAAAGATTTGGCTGTGGCTCATTTTGCCTCAAAGGGCAACATGTTGGATCTTTTTTTATCTAAAAATGAATGTGAAGGTTTGGCTTTTTTCAATGTGTATTAGAAAAACAAACAGTAAAAATTAAGACTTCTATGTGAGTGAGAATATAATAGAAACTGTCAGACAGCTGAACGTAAAGCTGTAGGCACAAAGAGAGAAAGTTGTGCTTGCAGTCACCTGCAGCACAAGACTTCACAGGTCTAATGCAACAGCTCCCTCTAGAGGAAATACACTTAATAAACAAAGGTGTGGTGAGCAGGGGAATGAATTGTGAAACTGCAGTGATGTTATCACTGATATTTTATCCAAACTCCTCACCCTGTAAATTCCTCAAGTGACTGTGGTGTCACGCAAACTGAAAGAAGAACAACTGTTTTTCTTATTATGTCCTTGGCACACTGTCATCCCCCCCCCCCCCCCCCCCCCCCCCCCCCCAAGTACAAGTTCCTCCTTGCAGACTTTCACTCAGGAAACTGGTTCCAAACTTGTTAAAGCACTTGACTCTGTAATTGCTCTGTAAATGTAAATATGAGTGTTTCCTATAATAACAAATTTGTCGCAACAAATAAATTTTTTTTACAGACAGATGTCTTGGCAGCAGCAGCATCATGAAAGCGAACTGTTGACGCCAGCAAACTACTTTCACATAAGCCAGCTTGTTTTCCAAACAGCAGATTTGGTTGCAGCATGGCAGTTTCACAGAGATCATGTTTTTTATTAGTTCTCTGAAGCATGATGAAGCATGATGACTACTTTTTATCTGACAATGAATAACAAAACACTTATTCAGTCTCAGTAAAGCTGAGCAAAAAAAAACATAACATGACACCTGTTTATTTACCTCTCACTAATGTGCAGCACCACACCTGCTTTCTCTATACAAAAACATCCGATGATGTGTCAGGTAGAATACTGTTAGAAGTCTGGTTTCTGCATTTAATGCTGTTTAACTTTGTCCCGGTGCTGCAACAAATAAGTTTGCATCTGTAATTAACAGATCACAATCATTTAAAAGATTGGGGCATTGAACATGTGCTTTGTACCATATTACACAATACTTCCTCAAACTTACTCAAGTATGTATTTGCATTACACACAAAATAAATTGGAAAAAAAGATTTACTTGACAGTTATCTTTATGGATTTTGAACTGTTATTATTTAATGACTTGCTTCAACTACACAACAACAGAAATGCTGCACATTTACACAAACTCCTAACACTCTGACACTGCATGCTTCCTAACAAGTACCTTTTTTTATTCTAATAATTCTCTGCTTCTACTTTAACATTTCGACTGCTGGACATGAACTTATGAGTATTTTTTACATTGTGTTATCACTACTTTAACATAAGTAAAACTGTGGGAATACGACCTGCAATTGTGTGTTTTTTTTTTAAATACTTACACTTAACAATAGCTTAAGTTTTATTATTTATCAATTATTTTTTTAACGTTACAAGGTGCATTAACTCGAAGAAGTAACACTTCTGTAAATACGTTTGACCCCCCCGCTGAATTATATAATAATGTGAGGACCGCCCATCCCTCCCCTTTTCCTGTGTGGACGTCCACTACTGGTTTACAGGAAATACCAGTAGAAACAGGCAGCGCACCAGGAATTACTTCGCCCTTTTAAAAAAAAAAACAATATACATATAGCCTACTTATATCCTATAATTTAAAGCCTGACAGGTTTCTTCTACATGAGCTGATGATGTCTGACCAGGCCTGTCAGGAAGCTGCTGAGCACTCTGGGCTGCTAAAGTTTTCCTCTGCTGTGTTTTATGCCGGCAGCTCATTTCTGATCACTGTGGTGAACAAAACGGTGCTGACGAGTTTCAGGTGGGTGGCGCTTTCTTATGTTGTCATCGGCTCCTTTATGTACTGTAAGTGGATCGCACACACTCTCAGTAAAGCTCATAATAACCTTGAATAATAACCCGCTTTTCTATTCGTCACTATGGAGTCACTTTTCTGGTCTGTCGGTTAAAGAACTTGTTGCTTCTGCAGGTTTCCGTCCTACATGTGTCTGGGAATTGGCCAGGTAGGTGCCCTAGACCATCTGTCTGTCACACACACAGTGGATGAAAGTAACTTAGTACATTTACTCACTTAAGTACACTTTTGATGTGCCTGTACTTGAGTGTCTCCATTTGATACTTTATTTTTCCTCTTTCATTTTAGAGGGAGATATTGTATTTCCTACTCCACTACATTTATTTGATAGCTTTAGTTAGGCTACTTTTCATATTAAGATTTGACACAATGGATAATATAACAACCTTTTAAAATACAACACATTGTTAAAGGTGAAACCAGTGGTTTCTGACCTTTTTGGATTTTGACGTCAGTCAAAAAGCAGTGTGTAGTTAGGGCCACGAATTGTTAAAAAGCTTCACCAAATAGTCATTTTTCCCTCTAAACTGGTTTCATTTCAATAAGTGTTCAAATGATCCAATATTTCATCAAATATTAGAGAAAAAGTCTAAAAACTGAAACAGATTTATGTATCAGAACTTTGTTTTCTCTTCTTTCTTCTCCCATTAATCATCTCATGACCCCTCAGATTTATCTGGTGACCCTTTGGAGGGCCTCAACACCTAGGTTGGGAACCACTGGACTAAACTAGCTAACTCTATATAAAGTAGTTCAAACTAGCTCCACTTCTGAAAATCAGAAACAGGTTTATTGCCTCAGTGTTGTGGTGCATATCAAAGAAGAGAAAACACAAGTAACTATATAAAGTAATAGAAAAATACCACTACCACAAAGATGAGGTGATATAACTATATTAATTAAATTTACAGTTTAAATGTAAAATATCATAAATATAGTAAAAATATATTCTACGTGAAAAGAGCTGTTGAATTGCTCAAGATATTGATCAGGAAAAAGTGTAAAAGTTCACAGTATAAAACAGTATAAGCAGTATATGTAATGTGCAAATGTAAAATTACTAATAATTGCGTTAATGTAATGCTCCCCATTGTTTAGTGTGACAACAGTAACATGCTGCTTACACACTGATGCCTCAGTATCAATAATCTAATAATGTCTTATATAATTATATATCAGTCAGAAGTATGAATGAGTACTTTACTTTAATATTTTAAATACATTTAACTACTGATACTTATGTACTTTTACTTAAGTAGGATTTTTCATGCAGGACTTGTACTTTAATGGAGTATTTTTATATTTCTGTATTGGTACTTTTAGTTAATTAAAGGATTTAGCAGCACTTCTTCCATCACTGTTCACACAGGAACACTCATATCATATAATTTTGGTCCTTTCAGATGATCACCACTCTTGTTGTCCTCTATGCTGCCAAAAAGAGAAAAACAGTCCAGTTTCAAGATTTTGACAAAAGTATTCCCTTGAAAGTAAGACTTTCGGATTTTTCATGACTATTCAGTATTTCAGTATACAATTCTATTCTTTTTTCAAAAAGACAAAATCTGATATTGATCTTTCACGTTCTTGCCAGATTTTCCCGCTTCCACTGCTGTATGTTGGGAACCACATAACAGGACTGGCGAGCACCAAAAAGCTCAGGTTTCACCTGTTTGTGATTTCATTTAGCAGATTTTGGTCATTAAGTTTCACAGAGCTCGTTCATGAAGTTTTCCAAAAACATGTTGTATCTTTTACAGCTTACCCATGTTTACAGTATTACGAAAATTCACAATACTGATGACAATGATCCTGGAAGTATATATATTAAGGTATTATTTATCCCCTTTTATTTTACTGTTAGATATTTGCAGAGCTGTAATGATTAGTAGATTCATAGAAAATTAATAAGCAACTATTTTGATAAATGAATAATCATTTTAGTAATTTTTTAAGCAAAAATACCAAACATTCGCTGGTTGTAGCTTCTCAAATTTGAGGATTTGAAGTTTTTCTGTGTCATACATGATAGTAAACTGAACATCTTTGGGTTCTAGTCTGTTAGTTGGACAAAACAAGACTTTTGAAGGCGTCACCTTTGAATCTAAATCATAACAGGCATTTTTCCCTTTTTTCTTAAATTTTATTGACAAACGGTTAGTCAAGAGTATAATCGACAGATTTATCGATAATGAATACTGTTAGTTGCAGCCCTAGAGCATTGAAGCACCGAAGCGTATGATTGATCTCACAGGCATGATGACAGATTTGGTATGAAAGTATTGTACATTACATAACATTTGATGCTGTTAGATGAAGAGATTTATAACAAGTTTTGTCAAGATAAGAGCTTTGAGCACACAGAGAGAAGAGGATGTGGTTATCAAAGAGATTGAGAGTGATGTCCTGATTTTGTGCCTCTTCCTGTCCAGTTTTTGCACTTTTTGCACTAAATGCTTTTGTGTTTCTTTTTCAGAAAAACATTTCCAAAACGACTTATATACAGTGTTGTAGCCATAGTCTTTGGTGCCATGATTGCAGCAAGGTACTTTCTATACTGATTCATTTTGAATTGGAAATACATTGTGTAAGAAATTATCGAAGTGCCAAGAATCCTGTCACTTTCTCTCCTTTAGTTCTGACCTGGCCTTCGATGTAGAGGGTTATACTTTCATCTTGCTTAATGATGCCTTCACTGCTGCCAGCAGTGTGTACACCAAGAAGAAACTTGGCACTGAGGTAACATTCCCTGCACATTTTGTACCAATAGAGACAATTCGTTCTGTATATTTTTATTGCTTGTTTCAGAACAGCTAAACGTGTCTGTAGGTGTGTTTTGTTTGATATTATGAGGTTATAGCAGATTTAATTACTGCACAGTAAAGCTTGTTTTCTCAGTCATAAATTCTTAAGAAGGTCACAGCTACCTTGACTTTGACTGAAATTGATTTTGATTGCTCACTTCTTTTTTCTGTCAAGGCAACAGGTTTTTAACTTTTAACATGTCCATAAGTGATCTGTGTATGTTTGATTTATACACAATATATCTAATATTTCACTCTTTTTTTTTGTAAAGGGCCTTGGGAAATATGGTGTTTTGTTTTACAACGCACTAATCATTGTCATACCAACTGTCTTGGCAAGTGCATTTACTGGAGACTTACACAAGGTAGCTGTATCCAGTTTATTTTGGCTTTATATGCCCAAAACTGTAAGCTTTTATTATATGACCACCTGTATGTTTTGATCCACAGGCAGTCACATTTGAAGACTGGGTTGAAGCCACATTTATTTGTTGTTTCCTCATGTCCTGCATCATGGGGTATGTCACAAACTCTAAAAGTCATACTTCTATACTTCCATCAGTGCCTCAGCCTACTCTGTTTTAAAAACCTTGGTTGTGATATTTCAGGTTTGTGCTGATGTATTCCATAGTCCTGTGCAGCCATTATAACTCAGCACTTACTACTACAGTAGTGGGAGCAATAAAGGTAAGAAAACTGATAAGAATACTATTTTTGGCCTAGAAAGTACGGAGTGTACACTTTTGCCCAAGTTGCGCAATCCTCCAAAGTAATTATTTTAATATTAGAAGATGTTTAACGTTCCGATCTGGATTCTGCATCCTTTGACAAGTTTTGATAGGCAATCATAGGATAAAGGAAAGTAAGTGCAGTAATTCACAATAAAAGAGCAAAATGTTCAAAATGCATATACTGCCATGGCTTAACTTTTCTTAAACGTTTTTGAGATAAAAACAACCTCCTTTGATGCAGTAATTATGGGTTGTTACATTTTTATATCCTTCACAATTGTGTAAACAAGATAATATTGAAGTTACATGAAAAATAAAATGTCCTCAGAATGTTGCAGTTGCTTTTATTGGCATCTTTTTGGGTGGAGACTACCTGTTCTCTTGGACAAACTTCCTTGGCCTCAGCATTTGGTAAGAATCTATTTGAATGTATTTTATTGTTTTGTTTTGTTTGTTTGTTTGTTTTTACAATTTTAAACAGTTTATAACTAGCATATTTTGCTAGGAGCTTACAGTAATAGTATCTAGAAAAAAAATCAATTTAGACTTCTTTCACTTGAAGGGTTTCTTGTTGGATGAAGCTCCACATCAGCATTGAATGAGCCCAAAATTGAATGTAAAAGTAAAGAAAACTTTATCAGTGCACTGGTCATTTATGTTCAGGGATCAACATACTCAGTTCTCACACACTAGTGTTCACACATTGTGTTAAAACACAGTGTCAACTCACTATCCACACAAGTAAGTGAACCTAAATTTGACACTTGAACATCGTCAGAAGGGTTTAATGTGACCAAATGATCAGACACTACCTTAATACATTTCTTGTATTTCAAATCCAGAGCAAAAGAAGAATGTACAACCTCAAAGATTTCCAGATATATGATTGGTCAATGTGATATTAACATCTAAAATGTTAAATCAGGCATCTTTGAACTAAAGCTTATAGTGTTGGTGTGCTCATTAGTCAGTGTAGGTAACAGCCACAGAGTAACAATAAGGTTCAATGGCTTAACAATTCATTGCTTTTATCTTTTACTTTTCTTTGCAGTATGTCAGGAGGACTTGTGTACTCATATCTGGCCTTTAACAACAAAACATCTGGAAGAAATGAAGAAAAAACACAAGAGCTAAAGATTAACATTGCAGAAGATTCTCCAGAGAAAAACTCTGCAAGCTAGATGGACAATATTATATTATTCACCACTTGGTGGTGCTTTCCTGCTTCATATTGGAGAAAACTATTGGGTTTTTTTGTTTGTTTTTTTTAAATATTTTTTATATTTATTTAATATCAACCAGTTGATTTCCCTGCACACTACTAAATGAATAAACTTAAAACTAAACTAAAACTAAAAAAAAAATTAAAAAAAAGAATTCAGGATCCGGTTCAGTGAATGTTTATTGAAGATCAGCAATGGTATAACAGTGTGGGCAGCCTGTCAGAGAAATCTTACCTTTTAAATGTGTAACAAAATGTCTACCAAGCAAGCAGGATCACTCTACACATGTCACAAAACATGAAAAACTGTTGGAGGATGTTAGCAGAGGGGACAACTGAAACTAAAATTCAACTTCAAAGCTCTTGGTAAATTGTGCACACTCAATATTCTAACAAACACAATCTGTATATATTAAATGCCATAAAAATTTCTCAAACCACAAAATAGTCTAAGGGTTAGAAATGCTTCAAAATATACTATAAATCGGGTACAATAAATCATTTGGCGTTTTGATTATCAACAATTTACTTGCCTTCCAGTTTCACCTTAACTCCACAATTTAGGGCAATTTTGTAAAAAAAAAAAAAAAAAAAAAAAAAATCAAACAAATTCAAACATCACAGCTAAGAGTGACAGAGTGAGAGACAGGTTGTAGGTTCAGGTTTCCACAAAACAACCAGATGTAGGGCAGTTATGAGAGGCTTCATACAGTGTTGAATGATGTAGTGTTGCTTAAAAAAAAGAAAAAAAGAAAGAAAAACACCCAGCACTACACATCAGTTTATGGAAAAAAAAAACAAGTGCCATTTTCCTGGACACATGACAAATCTAATCTTCAGTGCATTGCAAGCTTAATCCAAGACTTAATAAGGGGTGCAAGTACTTAAAACATATCTTAACTAATTCTTTCAATATGGACTTTAATGTCTAATATTGACAATTCATGATAACTCAAAGTTGAATTACTGTGGCAGAGAACTTTTTTTTTATGCTGATATCAGAATATTTCCCTTTAGACATCGGCATGATGTCAGCACCCTAAAACAGAAAAAAAATATGGTGAAATAAATATCTCATAATTTAAACTTTGAAATGAGATGACATACATGCACCACACACTACTATGATGCTATGCCTGTATCATAACTGGTCTGCCACCTTTTAATATAAAAGATGGCTGACATCATGCTTCCTAAAAAATATCTCCCGTCTGGTTGGAAAACAACTTCTGGCCTGCAGATATTATACGTGTTTCTTATTGTATGTATGAGGAAAACTGCTGTAAATAAAATGGGAATATGGCATGTCCTAAGAAGTACTCTTGAGATGCGACTTTTCCCGTGCATCTCCGGTGATGTCATACGGATACTATTACATGTATTTGTACTGAAAGAAGTGGTGAAAACTGTCAAAAGTTTGGATTGTTTGGAAAAGCTTGTGCCTCGCCAGACTTCTGGATTAGGCTTGCAATGATCACCTCTCATTCGCATATAAAAATGACCATGTCTCCTGTCAGACTGATCCAGCTCCCCCGATATATATATATATATATTTTTTGTCGTCTCCTTCCGTCCACCCATTGTCATCTCTTCTTGGAAAGAGTTGCGTAGGTGAGGCTAAAACTATCTGAAATCTTTCTCAGTCCATTTCCGTCACCGCTGCTGCTGCTGTCATCGGTGACGGAAAAGTTGTGCTTTACGACGCTAGAGATGAAACCAAGGAGCCATCTGACAGTCGGAATGAAACTTACATTTCCTAAGTTTAACCACACCCTGTATCATTCTGTCCATCTGAGCTTAATCCATATATACATCAGTCATACACACTCTCTTACACTCACAATATACTTAAAAAAAACTCGTTACCATCAAAGTGCAAACAAAACAAATTAAAAACATGTACTCTTCCTGGTGCCTTCAGAAGGCAGAAGAAAGAAAAGACATTCTTCATATAGTCAAATCTACAATAATAGCAGCCTAAAAGGATAAAAATGGAAGCTGAATAAGGTGCTTTAGCTTGTGCCTTCCTGGTGCTGTAAAGGGGGAATAGATGTCGCTGTACATTAACACTGATCTCGGGCCAATTCAGCTCTTACTCAAAGTCTGGTTTCACAACTTGATAGAATACACTAAACTAGTCATTGATCTGCGTTTATGAACCATTTCTAGCTGCAGCACATATTGCAGGAAGGCGGTTTGGGAGATATGAGAGGTGGGGGTTTGGGAAGAGGGTGGGCGGGTGGGGGTGGGGGTGAGGGGTGGGAGTTCAGGCAGACAAGTTGTTGGCCAGCTCGATGAGCGCCAGAGCACCGTGGAGGCGCTCTCGTTGCTCCTGGAGGCGGCGCTTGGCGGCTCCCCCCTGGTTGCCCTTCTCCTCCTCTGGGGTCTCTTCCTCTTCCCCGTTCTCCTCGTCAGACTGAAGGAACTCCATGGGATCCTGTTGCTCCTGGTCCTCAGCTCTCACCTTGCCCTGCGGCTTCACCTTGGTGGTTGTAGGAGCACGCTGCTCGCGAGTTCGCCAGTACCTGCGTAGACAGACAGAGAAGCACATATTAGCCTACAATGTAAGCTGAGATTTCACTATATTTTAAATTTCTATGTATTCTTTCTGAAACTACAGCTCTTCATTACAAAAAACAAAACAAAACAGGTTTGCGAGCCCATTTCGGCTCAATCCACCTGTCGAGAGAATTTAGAAATGCAGCCGCTTACTTCGCCAGCCACTCTGCCACAGCCTTGTTGTCCACTGACTGGGCCTTTCCCTGGCCCTCCTTTGGTTCCTCCCTCTTCAGGCGGGAGAAAGGATGCTTGGGGCAGTGACGGTTGGCGTGTGTGAATCGATTGCCACACCCTGAGGGAAAAAAAGCAGCAAACCGGAAACATGTTAATCAGCAACAGGTGTGAATAAACTCAAGTCATGAGAGGTCATGTTTCTGTTTAAGTCATGACCTATTTTGGTTAACCACGGTTTCGGGGGGATTTTTGTTTTTGTTTTGTTTAAATCAGCAATAATTGTGAATAAATCCTTTTGTTGTGAATGTTACTCACTACTAAAAATTCTAGTGGTGATTTCCAGCTATCATATTATTATTTAGTATTCGTAGTAAATATACTAGGAACAGTGAATTTGTTACATTTGTGTATTTCAGGTACTTTCCACAAGGGCTCAAGTATAGTGCAACCAATTATAAGCTCCAGTCAGTCATACTAACTGAGCTACATTTCATGCCACTGGAAAGTACCTAAAAGTGCGAGGTAGCAAAACAACTGTGTTGCTTAGTGGAATAACACTACATTCAGTTGTATAGCACAGCCTCTTTTTTAAAAAACAATGTGATAGACCAACTCTTGTAGCTTACGGCTTCAGTCTCATCTTTTGAGAAAATGCTGATTGAGCAGTAAAACGCACCTTTCTCTGAGCAGACGAAGGGTTTTTCCCCAGTGTGCAGCCGCTGGTGCGTCTTCAGCTGACCGCTCTGGACAAACGCCTTCCCACAGTTCGGATAGTCACACAGATAGGGTCTCTCTCCTGGAGGGGGGATATTTTTTTCAGATAATTGTTTTACCGATCAATAGTTATTACACAGTACTGCTTAAAATGATACACACATGCACTTTTTTCATTTGTATATGTTGCATTCAGAGCAGGGTTGTTTTTTTGGGATTTTTTTTTGTTGCTTTCAGACACCAAGCAGAGCTGTGACCTTCTCCTGTTCAGCATCTGGTCACACAGATGTTTACATGACACCCCCCCCAACCACCCCTGCTACTACAGGTGTAGTAAAGGGCATTACACCACCACAACACCTCCACCTTTATTTTAAAATGTACTTTTTAATAATATATCACATATATCACATTATAACCTTGTTCATATGCACTGCGCATCCCTCGCTGTTTGAACTCACCTGTGTGTGTTCTCTTATGAGCCTGGAGAGACTTCTCTCTGGGGAAAACCCGGTTGCAGATGTTGCAGCGGATACGGCTGGATGAAGTCTCCCCCTCACTTATCAGCTCCCGGACAGTGTCGGCTCGTGGACGGCCTCTACGGATGCCATCCTGACAGCAAGAATACACAAATCAGCTAAACTTAACACCTAAAATACTTGTTTTCCTATCAGCAGAACAGCAGATCCTGAGTATAATTTGTTATTTTGAGTACAAAATGTTTTCATACAACCAAAAAAGTGTAAATCATACAGGCACATGATGTTAAAACTACTTTTATTACATATATGGCATCTGTATTTGTTATTATAAAGAAGTATTCAGTGCACATTAGTTACCAGTGGTTTGTACTCGATACAATGAAACATAATGTCGATCATTACGTCCTTCGCTGAACTCACGTGGGTTACATTGTAGCACGTTTGTTCATTATAATTCATTCATTCACATCCGGTAACATTTTTGGCGCGCGACTAGACGTCATGTATGAGCAGCTGCTCCCAAATCAGGAAGTAACTGGGGTTTAAAATCCACCATGTCACACCCTAATGCGCGGGCGTTTTTTTAAATGACTCCCAATCCCGGCCATATTAAGGCTGAGTCCATACATAAATTCACATTTTTAAATATTACATATCAATATATTAACAATTAATTACCTCTAGACTGTATTGATCTTCTCCAACTACACCGTTTGGGATAGTTTGTCTTTCAAAAATATCAATATTACCATGCATGCACTCTTATCTATTGTTATAAATAGTAATTACACATATTATAAGTCTTGCTATAAATTATAAATGTTGTTATAAATGTAATCCGGTGTTGTCAACAGCCTCAAACTATACTAGAAGAATATTTTTTGTCCAATACTGCTCAGTCTGTACAGCAACATCATTTACATGTCACAGTTTGTAATGAATGGGATTCAGCTTGTACCTTGATCTGGTCAGGCGAAGGAGCTGTGTCCGCTTCTCTGGCCGTCTGGGTCCCGGTAGGGGACGAAGCCCCGCTCACTGAGCCTGGGCTCAGAGTCACATTATGGGCATTCTCTCCCCATTTCCAGGGGTAGACCATGAAGTCGCTGAAACCGGGGCTTGTTGGCGTCAGAGCCTCCGCTTTCGTGGGTTTGATCGGGGTGGTCTTGATGACGGACACCAAAACTCTTTTTGGCGAGTCGTTGCAAAAAATAACGTGCGGGTGCTTGTTCTCAGCCATGATATAGATGTCAAAATCCCGGTGTTAGTCGGAAAAACAAGTTTAAAAATAATAATAAAAAAATGGTCAAACTTTTTCTTCTGTTTGGTTGTTTTGAGTGCGCCCTATCAATCTGGAGTGAATATGTCCTTCATTTCCAAAGAGGCAAAGAAAAGAAATCCTTCGCTACAAAGTATCCGCAAAAGATACAGTCAGAGATGAAGATGACTAGTAGTTTCCTCCTTGACGCGGCCACTGAACTGACCTGTGTGCGCCCACAGAAGCGTTGTCCCGCGTTAAAAAACTCGCGCTCGTAGATGTCCAATCGGCTGCAGGGATCTCAACCCACGTGTCAGAATCAACCAATGACAGAAGTCGCATAGAACCACCGAGCAAGTCTATAGGCCAACAGCCTCGAACATCCAGCGTAATGCTGTGATTGGTCGACACGCTTTTGTCCAATGAGATTTAAACACTCAATGCCCGCTCTCGCACGCTGACACCAAGATTGGCCTATAGAGAAGAGCAAAGTGCACGTTCGCCCACGTCTAAGCCAATGATAGTGAAGGGCGGTTAATTTTACATTGCAGACGAGCAGATGTTGCTTTCCCGCGCTGAGGAGTCTGTTTATGTTATTACATTTTTGGTCAATTTAAAGGGAAAGGAAACGGTGGCTCAGAGGCGCCAAAGTTACGTAATCATTTAGGGCGGAAATACTTGAACAAAGGGTGCACTGTGCGAACGAAAAAGAAATAGAAACTTCAGGTTATTTGAATTATTTTTGGTGATATATCAGTGTAATTTTGGAAAACATACAGTTTAACTTTTATCTTGACTCCTCACAGAGAAAATTAACCCAAAGCAACCCATATGATGCTTTTCAAAAGGTTTTACATATTAATAAAGTGCACACTTACATACTGGAAACATGAAGACATGACTTAATGATGTCATCAACTGACATTTAGGTCTACTGACATTGACTCTGACAAGGTTTATGGATTCATGCAAGATTTTTTTTTTTGATGTTAAATCAAAATGAGTTTCATTTAAATAGAGGGGTTACAGTTCATATAAATAACTTAAAGTGTTCAGTCATGGAGTCCTATGAGTTTTTCCAGTTATTCATTCTGGAGTGCAGCAGAAGACTTTGTGTTTGTCTTTGCGTGCCTTTCCTGTCTGTCACACTCGTTCACCCAGTTACTTAAAAAAGGCAATCCATACACTGCACTGTATGCCTTCAAAACATAATTGCCCCAATGTACCAAAAGGACAACTGATTTACTCTCAAATGCACATCATACAGATTATAGCTAAACTGTGCAAACTATAGAACAGAATTTATATGGTACATATGCTATTCTTCATGACAAATGATTCACTCTGCTTTCTATATTTGAATGTCATGCTCCTACATTATCTTGTAGCAAACATAGACTATTTTATCGTGAACAATACAAAAACTACTTTTGCATGTCAGACTGGACATCTCAATTAATCTCAATTAAATATGGATTTTCTTTTTATAGCAATAATCATTTCAAGTGTGTCTACATTATAAGACTGAATGCTTTAGTCTGTACATTACACTCATAAACTAGACAGTAATATTTTCAGACATGCATTTATACTGACACAGTGATATACAGTTTAATAGAGGCCTGAGGCACCAAACCTTCCCTGTAAACAGATTGACACCACACACTTGTACTTTCTACTCTGACCACTAGATGAAGCCAAGTTTCATTGTGTAAAAGATATCCTGACTCATCCTACTAGTGAGAGTGACACAGCTGAACCGTGTAAACGTGTAACAGGGTTTGACGTATGATGATCAAATTGTGTCGCTACAGTACATGGATTTGAATACTAAACTAAAACTAAAAACTAAAACTGAACAAACATATATGTGTATGTTCAAACATACACATATATGTTTGTTCAGTTTTAATGGCCATTTATCTAGTGATCCCTGAAGGGAAAATAGGTTCTGGCTGAGGCAAAGAATAATATTTAAATGCAAATGCAGTCTGTGGATGATTCTGGAATTTGCATTTTACATTTCTATACAGTTTAGGGCAAATTGTAAGTAAACATATGTGTACTGAAATTTCATTCAGATTGTGCCATAAAAAGGAAAAGTAAAGGCTACACAGTAATCCTTGTATTCTTGAATACAGCTGAATTAAATAGCTAATTAAATGTATACTTAAAATAGACACACTTTAATACTTATATAATTAACCTACATATTAAGCACAACTGACTTTGGCCTTCATAAAGCTACAAGCTAGCAATGAGTGTAAGCTTAGTTACTGCACAAGTAGTTACTAATAATATAGAGACATAGAAAGAAACTATTCATAAAATGTTAGTCTACATGAGGAAAGGTTTTTTTTGCACTCAATAAAGCAGTCTATTGGTTGCTAAGGTTGTGCTTAGGTTTTTCCATGTGTTGTTTGCGTTGTCCACTTTCATAAGTCAGATTGGATTCCAGCTCGAATATGTAAGGATGTATTTGAAAAGGTGACATTTTGAGCAAAGAATGCAACTTCCTGAAGCTGACCAATCAGAACAGAGCGAGCTCATCACTGAGGGACCTTAAAGAGACAGGAGCTTAAACGGCCTGTTTCAGTATTGCTAACTTAGCGACTTTGTTGCTAGATTTAGCAATATTTTAGACCCCTTTAGCGACTTTCTGATGGACTTCAACTCCTCTCATTGAAGGGAGTCATCAGTATTTCTCAGTGAATGAGCGCAAATGTGGCTTTTTTGACTAACTGTTCAGTGGGTGGGACAGGGCCGCAGCATGCTCCTCAGACAAACAGTCATAAATGAGCTGTGAATGTGTGTACCTTATAACCAACCATTGATCCTCATTGTTTTTATTCTAAATGATTTAACTTAACTATCTACGTTTGACTTTGTTTTGTCAAAAAAAGGCATTTAACAACAGTAAATTTATTCCAGAGCATGATCATCTTTCTATTCATGATACTTCAGTTAGAGGTGATACAACAGGCTGCATGAATATTATTATTACAGGTGGATTTAGATGTGCACTGAGAAGCGGCTTAACAAGAAAAACAGCTGATGAAATAACCTGTTACAGTCAGTCTAGTTTAATGTAACATCATTTTCTTTATTTATTTATTAAAAAAAAAAATCTTGTACATAATTACGTCATAGATATGCAAATTAATATGTGATGGCATCTAGCTACTTTTCCTGAGGGCTTTAGTTACTTCCCATTGAAAAACAGTTGGCAACACTTTTAGACATTGGTTAAATTGAGGGGATTATTTATAAGATAAATAAGATTTTTTTTTAGCTGTAAATCATGCAAAGATATTTCAGTAGAGCCCCAGAATAAAAATATAAACCTGGAAATCTGCAAATAGGTCCCCTTTAATGTTAGCTGACTATATTACAACCACTAGCTAGCTTCCCAGGACTGGAACGACTGCTGCCAGCTAAAGACACTCAGAACAAGCTTGTGACTGAACTGAGGAGAATGACAGGTGCCTTTTTACTACCTAACGGTGTTTATGTTTATCTAAAAATGTACAAGTACTGCTAACACACACAACTACAAATGACAAATAACTTCGGCCTACTAAACCATCAAGTTTTCAAATCAATTGCATTACTTGAATTGCTAGCATTTAATGTTAGCCTGGCCATTTATCAGTTTGTTTTTATTGTCAAACTGAAACTGTCTTCCATTTATAATTTATAGTATAGGGTTACCATGGTTACCCACAACGTAAGCTGTCAGCTAAAAAGCTAAGCTTAGCTAACCCTTAGCAGTTGCCTCTTCCTGGACCTGGAAAATCACGGATATTCTCTCAATATTCCCATTTAAACATCGTTTTTCGGCAGTACTCAGTATCACCTAAGCTTGCAGTCATTTTCAATGACCAGTGTTTTTTATTATATATATCGTTAACCTGTTTTTATATAGCCCAATACAATATAATAACATTGTGTCAAGTTCTAATGTAACCTTAGCTTTATAACATTAGTTGCTAGTGTCAGTCATGTAACTATCTGCAAAATGGACATGTTCCATTGAACCTTATGTATTTCTTTTTATAAATGAACTGCCTTTCAACTCTAGTTCCTGTCCCAGCAGGAGCTGACTAAGCAAAGACTACTGGCAGAGGACTGCAGCCAAATCAATGCAATGAATATTGATTAGCCGACAGCCTATTGATGAGCACAGGGGCGTGGTGTCGCTTGTTTCCACACGTGCGGACATTTAAAAAGTGTCGACAAACTGCTGCGGGCGTTTGGTGGAAGTTTAGAAGGGACATTGAAGGACCGTCTGCAGCTCTTTTCTGTTGCAGCTTGGCAGGAAAACGGTGGTTTTTCATGGATTTTGATTTTGCTATTTGATATGCGCTTATATTGAGATTGTGAGAGAGGAAACCAGCTTTTGAGCTCTGCTTTTTTCCTCCCTTCATCATACACAGGCTAAAAATGCTGCCGGACGCCTACGGCTGCGTTGTGGCGAACAGGTTCGGAAATCTTCTGGACGACGATGCTGACCCGTTCGACTTGATCAACGAAGTGGAAACGGAGAAGGACAAAAAGAAGAAGAAAAAGAAGCAAATGGATGATAAGAAAACCAAGCAGAAAAAACCCGGTCAGAAGGAATCCCAGAAGGACAGACGCGTTCCCATCTCGTCGGATGGTGTAGACCCTGCACCAGGTAAAGCTAGACAGCCCTGGCTGCATCATCGCTACACACCCTAACATCCACATAATTCTGGCAGCTGCGACTATTTCTAGATTGGATAGTCCTGCCAAGAGTTGCCAGCTTGCTTAGGCTGTGTCAGCTGCTGATGGTGCAGGGTCAGCGAGGCTGCAGAGCATGTGCATGCTTGTCAGGGTGGGTTTCCAGGTCGCTGTGTTGTTTCACTGCACGCCATGGGTTATCTAAAGCCAAATAACTGCATTGCAATTTAAAAACAGTATATAATTGAATGGTTTTTCCAAATATTGGAACACTACATGCATATTTCCAGTGATTATAGGACAATAACTGTTGACCAAGATGATATTAAACCCTTTAGAGTCTATGTTTTTGATAATAATGTTTGTTTGAAATACATCCCTGTTTTCCATTCTTTGCTCCATTAATTCCTTCATAGGTTTTAGAGAGTATAAACTGAAGACTGAACAATGTTTTAATGCCAGCTTTGAGGCACAGCTTAGTAACAGGAAGACTGCAATACCTTGCCAAGACATCTTGCTTTAACAGTGTTGTATAGTCTGCAAATTAGACGGTTTCGTGAATCATTGGTAAAAAGCCTTTGTGCTTGATTTGCCTACCCAAACATGAAATTATCCAAGATTTTCATTATTTACAGACAACGGAAAGGAGAGAAACAGGATATAACTCTTAAGTAAATAGAGTATGGCTCAATAACCCACTTTCTGTCCCCAGTTCGTAAGCAGCAGGGCCGAACTGGACCTGTGAACGAGAGCGGAGATGGCAACGAGGAGGCCCTGAGAGGCATGAGGATGGCTGCCCTCAGGGAGCGTAGGGCCAACCAAGAGGAGTACCCCAAGGAGTTCTCTATTTCCAAGTATGTGAGCGCACACAAGCTGAGGCGAAAACATAACGCACTGCATTTTGAGTCTGCATTTACACTTTCTTAATGGGTTTCCACCACTGATAGAATTAGTTCAGTTGTCAACTGTGTAAAATGTGTTTTTTTTTTTTTTTGTTGTTGTTTTTTAAATCACATTTTTGGTGCAGAAAGGGAATTTCTATCCCCTTCATCTTCCCTAAGTGGCGCAGTTATTTAATGCAAGACAATGCAGTTATTAGCTGCAGACATTTTAGTATTTTCCCTTTATTGTCACTGATTAAGTAATGTCACCTTATCAATCAGTTTTTCAAAATAAGATATTTAACCATACAAGATATTCATGATAAACCTTTAGAGCAGCATGTCACCAGCTGGGTTTGAAATGGAGCTGTCACAGGAATAAACTGAAGTTTAATCTGATTGGTCCACAGGCCCGCCTATAATCCAGACTTTGACTACAGAGGCAGAGGAGGGTTCAGAGGCCGGAGAGGAGCACGAGGTGGAGGGGGCGGCGGTGGCGGAGGAGGATACATGAGGAACCCAGACAACTTTAACCTGAGGGGCAAAAGAGAATATGATCGACACAACGCAACGTAAGCCTTTTTGCTCACTTGCACTTGTTGTTTTTCTCATAAAGGACTATTTACACATTTTAACTTTTGTTGCAGTGGTATCTCCCCCGAGGAGAAGCGTGGAGGCAGAGGACCCTGGAACTGGGGCTGTGTTGATGAAGCTGCAAGGTTGGTGAACTTCCATCATCATCAACAACATGGAAATGTCTATTTCTCAACCTGGGCACAATAGAAAGTTGTGTTTCTGTTTGTCCTTGTTCTCTGGGTTTTGTGAAGTGAGTTAATGGAGGTCACGCCGGATGCTCCGGTCAAATCTGAGGAGCCCCAAGTACCAGTGGAGGAAGAGAATCCGAATCCGTGAGTAACGCACACAAGCGTCCTTCTTAAAAATATCACAGCCACAGCCCTGTTGTCCAGTGACTGATCAGTCGGGAGTGACACAGTTCACTAGTCCAAATTTGTTTAACTGATCAACCAAAATGGTAAAATCCACTAACCAAGCACTTTATTAGGAACACCTGTGCAATGTAATGCAATCCAATACAACGGCTCTGCCATAAAGAAACTTATATGTTTTCAGTTTTTGTTGACGTTGTCAGAAATGTGATAATTCTGCTTTGTTTGTTATTGAGGTTGTAGTGGTTGTTGGTGGTATACTGATATCTAATATTTTACCTCTCATGCATGTTAATTAGTGGATTATTTTCATTATTTGAATTATTACTTTTTTATTATTACTTTTTTCATTAATCGATTTATCATCTAGTCTATGAATTGTCAGAAAACAGTGAAAAATGTTTGCTATGATTTAAGATGTATTTAAGTGTCTTGTTTTGTCTGACCAATAGATCAAAACCCAGAGATATTCAGTCTATCATATATGACAAAGCAAATTGTCACATTTGAGAAGTGTTTTTCACTCAGAAAATTACTTGAACAATGAATAAATGAGATTATCAAAATAGTTGCTGATTAACTAATTGATTGATCATTGCAGCTGAGTTTCTACAAATCATGTATGTTGTTGTTGTTAAGCATCTTCACACTAATGGAAAGGAAGGAAGAAATGTGACCTCTGCTTATACAAAACATGTTGAGGGTTTTGCTTTGTATACTATGATAATATATGAATATAATTGGGACTTGTGGATGTTTTCACAATGACATTTACTCTGTCTCAGGAAGTGAAGCAAAGTTTATATTTATAAATAATTCTGAGTCTCTTTTGGGTTAATATTACATAGAGTGCTTCTGATACTCAGGTTACAACAATGTTTCAAATTGACTTTTGCCCTTTTTCTAGAGTTACATTTAATACATGCCCCTGGCTATCAAAAATATGCCAGTTAAATGTATATTTCCTGGGTGCAAACTCTTTTTTTTTTTTTTTTTTTTTTTTTTTTTTTCATGAGAATTGTGTGCTGGAAACCTAAAATCTCATTTTTATTTTGCAATAACACATTGGATATACGTTTTAGACATAAAACATCAGTATAACGTGCACTGAAAGATATAGCTTACTCATCTTACAATAGAGCAACTGAAGAGGAGGACGACGGAGAGATGGTGGTCCAGGTTGCCATGGAGATGACCCTAGATGAGTGGAAGGCCCTGCAGGAGACAAGTC
Organism: Euthynnus affinis; assembly: GCA_029490765.1. Classification (NCBI taxonomy): domain Eukaryota; kingdom Metazoa; phylum Chordata; class Actinopteri; order Scombriformes; family Scombridae; genus Euthynnus; species Euthynnus affinis. The sequence continues at coordinate 14,917,674 of CM055842.1, forward strand.
GTCCCAAGGCAGAGTTTAATATCCGCAAAGCAGAGAACAAGATTCCCTCCAAAGCCAAGGTCATCCACCAGTCAAAGCACGTTGAGGTGAGTGTGTTAAGAGTTAGCGGAGACCAAAAACAGACTTGCTTGCTTGTTTTGTGGCCAGAAACTCCAAATAAATGCTAATGTTTCTCTGTATCTGTTGGATGTGTAAAATCAACTGTTTCCTTGTTTCTGTTGCACCAAGTGGCTCAAAAATCAGTTCAGTTGTTGTAGCTTTAGGCAATATTGTCACTGTAACAGAAGTGTCAACAAGGCAATGAGTGAATCACGCTACAGTTGTCTGTACTATTTGGTCCTATTTGCATGCAGTGAACAGTAATAGTTAAAGCAGCAGTGATGGCCACAGCTCTAAATCTAAAAAATATGACTAGCAGGCTCTTGTAGAGCTTTTTTTTTTTTTTTTTTAAGCCACAGTTGTACGGAGGCTATTATGATGGTGTTGGTTAGTTTTACTGTAATTGTCAAGTTCAATTATGTGTATCAGACTATATTTTGCGTTTTACTTTCAATCTTCAGCCCCTGAAGGAGAATCTAGAGGACATGGAGGACGAGGGCAACTTCCTCCGCCGCTCCGTGAATGACATCACCTCCCTCCTGGACATCAATTTTGGGAGTCTTGGGCGCCCTACTCGAGGGGGTCGAGGCAGGGGAGCACGAGGTGGTCCGACTACTCGCCCAGAGAGACCCAAACCCATACTGGAGAGGGTAAGTTCTCAACTCTTTGGTCACACTAAGATAAAGTCAAACCTGACTCTGGATACAAAGTGTTACCACAGTTTCAATTACATGCTTCATTCACAAAGCGAACTACCAGAAAATCATAACAATACAATCTACAGAACATTAGAAACTCAGTACACACAAACCATATGCTAGGAAAAGGTCAGCAAGGTATATGTATCATTTAATTTGACACTAATGGCTCTGTTGGTTCCCTCCAGGAGGATGAATTGGCTCCTGACCCTGATGACCCAGAAGACTTCCCAGCACTATCAGCAGGAAGATAACAGACTTTACTTCATTCAGCTCCTGTGGGGGAAAATTGGTTGCACTTAACACTTGCTAGAAAACAGTTTTCATGTTTACGCTGTTCTTAAGGTTAGGGGGTTTTATTGTACTTTGATTTATTGTTCCATTGCACTGAAGGCACTGTTCAGCATTTAACTTGTGGAGAATAAATGCTTTTGCAAGTTTATCTTGGAGCTGTATTTCTTGAAAGCAAAACTGGAATCACTTATTCCAAAAAAAAGTAGGGAATGTTATCAATTTGGGTACTTTGACCTGAGTTGTCTTTTGCAGCTGTAGCCAAAAATGTAACTTTGCTCAGCCAGGACAAAGTCTTGTTCTGTGACTTCATATAAAAAACAAACTGCTTTGCCTTCAGAGGGTGTTCATGGATGTAAAGTCAGTGAAGGAAAAAATGTATTTAGTTGAAGCATATTGGTGCAAATATAAACGGCCAGAGACAAAGTGGGGAGTACATTTTATTTAAAAAGTATGATTCTATGTGCTCAAAGCCAGTATTTAGTGGATTATGAACATGAGTAAAGGCAAGGCCCCATCAGGACCATTGACTTGTTTCATAGCATGATTACAACATAGTACAAAATACAAACTGAGTATATCAAATGTTGACATATTTACAGTCTTGAAATGCAGTAGCTGAAAAGCTTCACAAGTAAATTAAAAGGGAATAAAAAGACGAGCCAGATAGAGAATAGAGGTACAAATGTGCACAGTACTGTACTTTTAACATGTGATGGATTCTTGCAATACTTGTATTTCATCATCCAGAGCCAAGATAGTTCTGTTTAACAAGAGCCAAGGGTGTTGCTACATGAGCCATGAAGGGCCAAGAGCAGGTTTTTATCCCAAATTCATGACCAGGTGGTTTCATACTCCTAGTTTCATCCATCTACTAATCTACAAACGTGAATCTCCCACTGTAACAAACCAGAATATCTGCTGCACAGTGTTCATTTTCACACATTCACACGCCGGTCAGACGGTTGCGGTTCAATCTCATGTTTTGCTAATGCATGCTTCGATAAGTAGGAACAACCAGGCAATGATTAGACTTATGCCTTTGTTTCATGATGCCGTGTTTAAAAAATATAAAAACCAAAGTGCCTTATGGGTAAAATAACTTGTAATCAAACAATCTATAAATGATTTACATGTCACGTTGGTTAAAATTTGTTCTAATCTTTTTCTCAAAATAATCTATTTGAAAGAGTATTGTATAGAAGTTGGATTTAACGTAAAATTCCTCAGGATTTCCAGATCCACGTGCTCATCGAAGTAGAGGAGCTCTAGCTTTGGGTATGGAGTGACTATAAAGAAGAAAAACAGAAAGAAAGCATAAATAGAGGAACAGATATCAAAGAATTACATTGAATTCATCTGTCAAAATTCTATCATTCATGCAATCAGTGTTTATGTGTATGAATCACAAACATGCTTCAATACATAATTCTAGAGACGACGATTCTATGTAAAATACAGTAAACACAGGAAGTGAAAAGGAGATAGATACCATAGCCTGGAAAATCGCATTGATTGCAAAGAGCTGCAAGCTTTACGTCCTCTGGAGATAGTGCGTCTGTTGTGTGTAGGAAATATAAAAAGAGGAAGAAAAAGAAACATTACAGATGAGCAACAGTAAAAGGATGCAGACGTTTGCTACAGAGTGGTGATAAACAGGCCAGAGGCAGAAGACACGGTGAGCGGTAGAGACCAGAGAAGCTATAGCCAGTCATTCTCCTAACTTCCCTGTTTCATAGTGAAGATGCAAGGAAAGACACGGAAGGAAGCGCATAGAAAGATGCAGGTTGAGTTTCATTTGGTCACCTGACAGTGGCGCACATGAAGGTCAGATTTATAAAATGTTAGTAACTCCTGTCCTTCATTTCAGGCTATATATAAGTATATAATGTTAGTATAACATTTGAGTACAGAAGACACTTAGCTGGGCTGCACCATCATGGTTTAACTATTGATCACTGACAATCACTTTAGTTAAAAGTTAACCTATGGAGGTTAAGCTAGTCCTCAATTTGTTTGAATTTTGTGCACATGCATGCAACATAATGCACTTCCTTCAAAAGTGTTTTTTGAAATGTTCTATAAAGGAAGGAAATAAATTCCACACCTTTATCGAACCTCAAGGATACACACGTTTTTGGTAAGAAACGCTGAATACAAACTGATTTGTTTACTAGAAACTCCACAGGACACCTTTTGTCTATATTTACGATGTAACTATGTTAAGTATTAAAATAAAAAACAGTAATAAATGACTTTGCTTGGTTATCTTTTGAATTCAAATTCTGTTGTCTTTGCTGGTAAATTCAAAAGTCGCCAGATTCAGCAGGATATATAATTTCTTATATTTTAAAATAATCTAAAAGTGAGACCGTATCTTGCTTATTCATAGAAAACATCCAATTGAAAAAGTATTTGTGGATGAACCACAATTTAATTTTGTTTAATCCTTGTTGATGCAGCCCAGCTGAAGTACGTTAAGTGATTATTTATGACCACTGTCATGAGCACAGAGGGGAAAGAGGCAGTGAGTACTGAGACTCTGGATTTTGGCTGGATTTACAGGCACTAATGATCTGATCTTTAACTTAGTTACACTGA